>OMLP01041730.1:0-11237 GCA_900302685.1 Spondyliosoma cantharus | reverse complement strand
ATAATTATTCAATCTCAATGTAACTTAACTTAACAACATATCTAGTAAGACTAATAGTGAAATTGTATGACTTACATTTTGCTTGTGTTCATGTACTGTTTGTGTTTGAGTTTGCATTATTTGGTATTTGAGTTGAGTCTTAAAGTTGATATTAAGGAGGTGTATATTATTTTTCTTAATTCCTTCTTGGCAGGAGAGACAAGTGGAGAGGAGTTGAAAAGAAAGGGACAGTCAGAGGATGAGAGAGAACAAAGAGACGAGGATGGAGGTAGAAATATTGAAAGCACAGAGACAGGAAACGAAAAAGAGAGAGCAGATCATCAACAGCAGATAGAC
This sequence comes from Spondyliosoma cantharus, assembly GCA_900302685.1. Classification (NCBI taxonomy): domain Eukaryota; kingdom Metazoa; phylum Chordata; class Actinopteri; order Spariformes; family Sparidae; genus Spondyliosoma; species Spondyliosoma cantharus. The sequence continues at coordinate 10,901 of OMLP01041730.1, read as the reverse complement.
ACAGAAAAGGAGGCTGAGGGAAAGAGCAAAGGAGACTCACTGGAACAAGAGAGGGAGAGAAGGTTGGTCAACAAACACACACACAGTGTCAGTTACAAATACACATTTCCTTATGGACCCGCCCGCTGAAACTTTGCTTATGTTCGGACCTCTACAATTATGACCTCAGTATTTCTAAAATCCTGGTTACGGCCCTGACTGTGAAAAAGCAAAATTGTCTTAAATTGTCCCTTGCAGGTTTGCAGTGAGTCTGAAACATCTACTAATGTTTGAACTGACAGCATGTTCATTAAATTATAATAGAATTTTGTATCTAGTAGCAATTTGTGTAATAATGTTTGGGTGCAAAACACTAAAGACAAAAATGTTATACTCTAACCCACACCTGGTAAACAGGGAGCAATGATTCTGTCATACACAGGTGACATTAACACCACCTGCTTACTATGCTCATGTAATGAGATCATTTTTGAGCAGATGCAGCTATAAAGGCACTGATTATTGTTATATGGTGTGCTTGATGCCGAATTGCCTACTACCAAAGCCTCCTTAAATAACCTTCATGTTGACAGTGTGTGGGAGTCAACTACATTCTGCATTTTGTGAAAAAAAATCATCTCAGCGTTATCTGAAGTATCACCTGTACATTCACATTCATTTACTGTAAATTGTAACACCTCAGTACGTATTTTCGCTGAGTGAAGGTTAATCATTGGTGCTTCCCACACAGGCCTGATTACTCCTGGCAAAACAAAAATAATTCACTGGATTATGACTTTTGGCTGCCTTTGGTAATCTGCAGCAACACACAGGTGACATGAGTAGACCAGTTTATGTGTCATGCGACTCTATTAAACAGAGCTACTTTATAAACCAGCAAATGCTGGTGTTTCAAGCACAAAATCAGGCTCTGTAAAATGTAGATTATTTTGCACTCAATACAGGCACAAAAATCTGACTCTCATTCATTAGCAATTTTTTTTCCAATAATAGGAGGCTGTTATTAATTGAAGATGGAAAGAATTTACTATTCCTAACCTTGTAAGTCCATAATAAGTGTTTTGGCAAACATTCACCATCTAAGAACGTGAAACATGATAAGACAGCACCAACCCCCGGGAAGAGCACTATGCTTTAATGTCAGTTGTCATAGAGGCCAAACCCTGTAATTACATTATCATGTGGTACACTCCTGCCCACAAAGACTTTTCCCCATAACTTGTCATTGTGAAAGAAGGGCTGCATCCATTAGTGTCAATAACATTTGGAATGTCTAGAGGAGTCACACAATTAAATAATTATATCCACATTCAAATTAGCTAGGCGCTAAACCAGAAGTTAGCCGGCTCGATTGGCGGAAGTCTCTAGTGAGCACGCACTATGGGCCGCACAACAGGGAAGATCCGGGTATTTTCATAGCCGGGAAGAAGGCTGTTTTTGACTTGACTCTCCTCCCTTTGCATGTCTTTCTATTCCTTTCTTGAACTGGTACTAGTTCTGTTTCTCTGTGTCCACCCTCATGTCACTCTCTCAGGCTGTCAATCCAGTTTTTGTCAGATATTTGTTCCTTTTGACCTGTCTGACTCAGTCTGTTCAGGAACATGCCAGTGGGATGGATTTCAAGCCATTGATGGTTTCAGTGAGACTGTCTGAAGGCTCTACTTAAACTGCTGGATTTTATTTTACTTTATGGGAAGACATTTTATTGTTACAATGTTTTTTTTTTTCACAGGGCATCAAGGCCAATGTGTGGGGCAACGGCGGCCATGGCGCCCATGGCCACCGTGAAATTCCCACCCTGATGTCCAGTATTGTATATCATGCAGTGACAATGTTTATGGTATGGGGAGGCACAAAGAAAACATCAGGGTTAGCAAAAGATCATGTTTTGGCTTAAAATACATGTTTTGGACACTAGAAACAGGGCTGAGGTATCCTTAAAAATATTGAAACAATGTCTAAAACTGTGGTTTCTGGCTAGGCAGCCATCTAGTCTGCAATTCCAAAACTACATCCTCCAGTTCCTGATGTTACACTCGTGTCAAAAACATGAATTGAGAGTGTAATAACACAAATTGTGGAATTGACAATGAGGCAAGTTGGCCTATGTCACATACAAATGTGAACGTATCAGTGGTTTGCAAAAAAAGAAAAGGTAACTGCCTTGCAACTGCGATGATGTCACTCTGAACTAAAATGCTGTATAAACCAATATTTCAATCCCTAGAGCAAAGCCGCTAATATGGCTTACTTGCTATTATCACACTGAATTCGGTTTGAATAATGGTTTGAGGAATAGTAAGAGGAGTTAAGAGGGTTCTTGAGAAGAACAAAATGAGTTTGCTTTGAACAGTGGGGGAGTGATGGACCAGCAGCTGGGCTCAGCAGATACTGTGATCACACAGAGACAACACTTCCTACTCCTGCATGTTAAATTAGTGTAGGTTTGAGTGAAAAACAACAATTGAAAGAACTCTTTGTGGCTCTGCAAGATCTCATGTTTCTGTGAAAACTTGTACATAGTGGAGTGCTGATTGTTGCACTCTTATCTCTGAAAATGCTGCTGTTTGAATAAAATCTGCCTTTGTAGCGAGGCTAAACAATTGAAAAAGAAATGACAAAAATACACTTTTAGTTTCTTAATATTGTGTTTTTTCTCAAAGTTGCAACTTTATTTTCATAACAAGATTGAAGTGAATCCTGACCAATATTCTTCATTGCTGGTCTTTTCCATTATGTGTTTATCCTGTTTGTGCATGAAAAAAAATAATATGGCACATTACATTTTCTAATAGACAATGAACATGACAGGCAGTGGAACTGAACCACCGATTTCAAGCTTACTGGAGCTGCCATCCCTCCGCCCCCTGCAAAGCAAGCTAAAAACATTGACAGAACTACAAGAGGTAGTTTTTCTTAAAGTTTCATCAGGGAGTGAGGAAGGTTTGGAACTGAGAAAGGGGGCAAACTAGGAGCCCCAAAAATGCTTGGGCCAGCCAAAGCTTGTCTTTTTATTTTGAAGAAGGCTGAGATGAATCTAAGATCTATCTTGTATCATCTTATGGCAAACAGTTCAAGGCCTCTGTGATAATTATGACAGCTGGCAGCTATGATTACTGTGACAATTAACTTGAAGGTAGAACTTCTCCCTCTTGAGTTCTCTGAGTGACTGAACTCTTCTTTCATGTGGATCTCAGACAGAAGGAGCACGTCACCTTCATCTGTACAGACAGTCAGGTTTTGGCTGCTGGCCACGGCTCAGTTTTTACCTTCTTCACCAGTCCTGCACTTTCTTTTTTATCTTAACATAGTTGGGCAATTTATTGATGTCTGTAGCTTGTGTGAAGGAAATATTAAATCTGCACTCATTGATTTCTGTTTTGGTTACTTTGGTTGTAACCACAACACTGATAGCAGTCTCCCATTTACACAAAATACAGAGCAACATATGCATTCATTTGGAGTAGGGCTGTCATGATGTCAGATTTTCACAACATAATTGTCATGGCCAATTGAATTCATGATAACAATATTATCGCAATGTCTATAGAAATTAAAAAAAAAAAGAAGAGGTGCTAGCAAACTGCTATCTTTAACTGTGTGTATTGTCTCTTTATTGGCAAATAAAGTGGTGGAGAGAGAGTCTGTAACCGTAACTAAAAAACAACACAAAGTGTACAAAAAGGAAAATTACTGTCTACTTCTCAATTGCTGATGAAAAGGAAACCAGACAAACTCAAACAAAAGTGTATTATTAGCACAATATCACATTTTTTAAATATCATGATTATCGTGAATATCATGATATTGTGAACAAATAATGTTCTACTTTCTTCACCAGATATTTGCTAACTTTGTCTCTGCAGTTGAGCAGATAAGACACAGTGGCTTTATTTGAGCTTTTCAGTGAACAGTTACCTGCTGTTGGAAACAAGTTTTAAAGTGAACTAAAACATTAAAGCAACAATATGCAACTATTTTACCTTAAAGTAACAGCTTCAACATGATTTTGATGGTACACTGAGTTGTATTAGAGTGAATGGTGTCTATCGTTTTTTTTTATTATTTGCAATATGTAACTTGGACGGGCAGGTAGGATCTCCTGGGAGAAGTGTACAACTATATGGCACAATGTCACTCATTACCAACTACGTTGGTGAAACTAGATCATATAACTTTACTTGTTGCTAAAGTAACCTCCTCCTGATAATATTTTTACAGAAACCTGGAATTTGTATTTATGACAGTTGAGCTACATATCAAAATCACAATAAAATATGAATTCCATCATATAATTTCTTTGTGTTACAGACCGTATTACCAAACCGTAAACTTTAAAAATGCTTAAACACTCTGTAGAACTGAGGGGACCTGTGCAGTCTGAATTCAACATTACATGTGGTTATTTCATCCATTGTTCAATATGTTGATTATTGCAGCTTTAGGAAAGCAAATTATAAAATGTCTAATATTCTAGAATCATATCATTAAGTTAATAACAGTTTTTGTTTCATATACACAGTTTTCCAGTGCAGCTCATCTTGATTGAACAACTTAAATTGAAACGCTCGCCAAAATGCAACCTAGGCTTTTTTTGTCAAACCTTCGTGTAAAAGCATAATTACGACGAAAGAGGCAGATTTACCGTAGTTTGGTATTCGGGTCAAACTCATTTTCAATGGGAGTGCTAGGGGCACTTACGCTAGCATCCAAATTGCTATTTTTAAAACACTAAGAAGGCTCGACACAACATGAAACTTTGCTCGTAGTATCACTAGGGTCTCTACACATGAACACGAGCATTGAGATTCGGAACATTGTTTGTGTATACAGAGTTTACTAAAAAGAAAGTTTTTGAACAACTCACATTAGCAGTAGCTTGTTCCCCTAGCCACCGTCATGGCAGCCGAGAAGTATTGATCTCCGAATGCGACTTAACATGGATGACAGTTAAGGTGGGCTGCTACTGCGATATCTCGAGTGAATTTTCTGGCTTTTGATTTTAGTATTCTTTCTTATATGAGGCTCCTTTTTCAACTTCAAGGTCAATATTGTTTTTTGCTAACGACAAAACAATGAATTATCCGTGCATTTATACGGAACTAAGCTTTAGGAGTGGTCCACCTTAACTGTCCACCAAGTTACATTGCATTCGGAGATCGATACTTCTCCCTGGCAGGACGGCTGAGAGCAGACACATCTGCTAACGTGAATTGTCCAAAAACTCTCTTTTTAGCAGACTCTGTGTACACAAATAATGTTCTCAATGCTTGTGTTCATGTGTAGAGACCCTGGTGATACTACGAGCAAAGTTTCATGTTGTGTCGAGCCTTCTTAGTGTTTTAAAAATAGTGATGTTGATGCTAGCGTAAAAAAGTGCCCTTGCACTCCCATTGAAAATGAGTTTGACCCGAAAACGAAAATACGGTAAATCTTAAAAGTGACTCTTTCATTGTAATTATGCTTTTACACGAAGGTTTGACTCATATACATTCACAAAAAAAGCCTAGGTTGCATTTTGGCGAGAGTTTCGCTTTAATGTGTCTATCAGATCTACATTTTCATATGTACTTTGTTCCATTGGGGCCTATCAAACCCTGTCCAGCAGTCACAACGGCATTTTTTAAATGAATTAATTTAATAGTCAAAATAATTTCAAGACCAGGGAAACCTTGCCACTTCAGCTTTTAATTAAAAACTACATTTTACTTGCCCCACTGAGGCCCTGGAAGCTTAATTAATTGGCATGGAATTACAGTTACGCATGAGGAGTTATGTTTATCTTGATCGCCCCAGAGAGAATAAGGGTTCTGTTACATATTTGTAGTGAATAGCCCACAGTGACTCATCCATCATCTCTTCCCTGTCTACCAATGATAAAACCTGCGAACAATTCTCACTTGCTTCTGCTGTCAAATGTGCATCATCTCTCACACTGCCACTGTGATGTACAGTTCACTTCCCTCCTTCATTCTGTCTAACCTCTCCCCAGAGACTGAGAGAATCCATGCATATGTGTTGGACACGATGGCTGTGCATCTTGCTTCCTCACCATGCAGTCTCATCAAGGTTAAATTAATGCCGATTGTAGCCAAAGTGACAGTACTTTGTTCCCCCTCTCAGCTTCAGCCATCTGTGAAGAGCTGGCTGTACTGTAAATGACTAAAAAAATGTCACTTTGAAGAAAAAGCTGACATATTAACAGAATTATTGGTACCCGTAGTATGATGATCAAAAACATTTTGGCATTAGTTTAGGATACAATAACTTTGGTAGCTGTAACTTTTGGCACAAAACATTTACAAAATACAAGACGGGGAGGCGTACTGAGCTGCATCTTCAGCAAACAATCGATGTTCTTGCGTTGAGAGGAACATTTTCAACATTAAAAACCACAGCAATGTGCAAACCAGTGTCAGTACAACCCAATCACTACAATAACTGTTAAATGTTAAAGTACGTATCTGCGAAACCACATAAGTGAAAGCTTAATGTTCCTTTATGTTGCAATTTTTCATATTTGTTTAGGCTACTAGCGTGCTTATGGTCTGCTTAGGATTGGACACAAAAAACGCTTGGTGAGGGTTAGGAAAACATAAATTTTTGATTTAACCAGGCTTGGGTCAGAGTCAGTGTAAGGAGTTGTTTTGGTCCCCACATAAGCAGCTGAAAATGTCCCCTGGTCTCTTCAAAAATAAAAAAAATCACTTTGTCTTGTTGCTACGAAAACAGATGGAGGTCGTACACTTTCCTGTGAAAAATAGAACAGCTTTGGTTCTCACAAAATTGTCTGATTGTCTCCCCAGTTGAACTGCAGTCACCTGCTTGGCAGCTTTGTGGCTTGTAACAGCTCTTACCCTAACACTTCAATAAAAATCCTTAAAGAAGTCTTCTGCAGTATACTATGCTTCATTCATCAAATGTATCGATTGTGCCTTCATCAGGGTGTTGCCTCTTTCTTATGTGGAACTTCTTTTGCTTAAGAAAAATGTGCTTTTGTTGATAAAAAACTTAGTTAATTACTTGCATGTAAAATGTCTCAATATGTAAATTTCTAGCATCAATTTGATACATTTTTATCATAGGGTGTGTTCATACTAAATGTTGAGCAAACTGTGTAGAGGACATGGATAAAAAACAGCTATTTCCAACATAGAGCGAACTTTCACACCAGTGTCCAAACTGCAGGCTCGTTGGAAGCCTGGCAGCTCTTGTTCTGAGGTGTTCCTGAATAAATTACTCTCACAAAAACAACCGGTACAGCATCCTTAGTGATGGATGTGTTGTACCAGATTGTGTTACACTTTACCAATCCACATTCCTGTCCTCATCTGGGGCTGCAAGCTCTGGGTAACAACTAAGAGAGTGAAATTGAAAACACAAGAGGCTGAAATGAGTTTCCTTGGCAGATTGTGTGGGCTCACCCTTAGGGATAGGATTATTAGCCAGGAGTAGACCTGCTGCTCATTCGCACTGAATGGACCTGATTGAGGTGGTTTGTGCATCTGATCATGTCTCCTAGACATGTCCCTGAGGTATGCCAGACACTGGTAAGAGACCCTGGGGCAGAACCAAAACACACAGGGATTATGTTAAACTATTTGGCCTGAGAAAGCCTCAGGATCCCCACGGAAAATCTGGAGGTTGTGACTTAAATAAATCTGGGTTACAGTACTTTGCTGAACCAGCTGCAACTTGATTGATGGACAGATTGATGGACTAATTGTAATTCAAAATCAGGATTTCCTTGGCCTATCATTGGAGAAAGAGTGGGATGGAGATGAAAGACGGAGAGGTGATGGGCTATAGTGGCATGAGAGTTTGCAATACTCTAGAGGTATGCAGTGTTTCCCATACATAGGCTTTAGAGCCCAGGTAAACCGAGACCCTCCCAGGAAGATAAAATCCAAATTCCACTTTTTTTTTCCAATCAACAATGTAATTTTACAGCGCACAGACCATCCGCCCTCCAGCCCCACCCAACTCGGCACACACGTAGCATGTATCAGCAGTTTACTTCAGTGTTTCAGTGTTTCAGTGCCGGCAAATATTAATTTTCTATTTTTGGAGCTGTACATCCTGTTCTCACTCACTCATGACAGCAAACCAGCGAATCGGTGAATAGCATAATGCTATATACTCATACACAGAGGAGGATTTTTCCGGAGCTGATGTTGGAATTAGCTCAGAAGTGAGACATGTCCCATCTGTCTCATCTCTGTTGAGAAGTGCACATGGAGGCCAGTAACAATACTACAAGGGTTACTTTTTCATATCTTTTACTTCAGTCTCCAATTTATGGTCAATACCAAATGAACAATGTTTGAACCTTGCTTCAACAGGGATAGATGGAAAACTATTTTCAAAACCAAGATCTAGCAAGATCTAGTCATAGCATCGTGTTGGAAAAAATTGGCTTATCCACTCATGTGCCGTGTTTCTGTCACTGATGATCACAACTGGAGCGGTTGTGACAGTGGCATAGCGCGGTCATTTGGCTGGGGATTGAATGCGGATTGAAACCTTTCACAATAAAGAGAAAAGCCAGATGTTAGTACGTGTTTGTGTTCTGTATGGTAGGTGGCATTTCCTTAGTTTATTTTATATTATATTCTGTATTTTTAATCCAGACTGTGAACATTAAAAATGGATTAAAAATTTAAAAGCAAAAAATGAAAATACAGGGATCTTATACTGCTTTTACACGGTTCCCATTTATCTATGTGGCCTTCGTTGGCTGTGTTAAGGAGAAAACGTTCAAATGCAAATGCTATGAATTTACACAGGACCTCTATTTTAAAGCACTTGACAGTATCTTGTACAATCTCACCTCATCCATTACAGTGAGTGTAAAATGTTGACTGTGCCCATGGCTTGCCTTAAAGTTACAGCAGACTTGGCAGATGAATTTCAGACCATCCGAGGCCACAGAGGTGCCAGAGGCATCTTTTACCTTCAGATTCATTTTAGCAGAAAATGGTGACAAGCGTCAGTGCTGTGACCTTCTGTGACCAACAAGGTAAAATACCTGCGTATTATTGTTAAGGGACTATGCAGATATTTGACATTACCACAATCTGAGACACCGTAGATCAAGATTTCCTCTGAGAGTCTGCAAACTCCCAGAAAGGCTTTATTAAAAGGAGTGATTTATCTAATCTGGAGAGAAGGGCGATGGTGTGTGAAACCATGAGAGATGATTAAATCTCTCTAGTGTCAGGGAGATGGTCCCTGTCACACTCTGCTCCTCGTCAGAATTTAAGACCCCGCTGCCTTGACATGTCGTCCTCTAAACTCAGTACTGTTCACTGATTTTCTTTTATTATTCCCTTTGTTCTTTAATCCCCAGTTGATGTGGTGGAAACACAGATCCATGAAATTAAGTGCTGTAACGATTCACCTCGCATTGGGTGAAAATGCCAGTTGAGGTAACTTTTCACATAACTTTATAATATCCAATGCTGCTGATTAGTCAGTGTGTTTTTTACTTACAGGAGAGACAAATTATGCGTTCAGTTCTAAGTTGTCAAAAGAATTTAAACCAGGAAGGCAGTAAACAATGATGCATGTCCTGCAGCTGAACAAACACATTTAAAAGACTTCCTATAAAGCTGACGTCAGGGGCGTCGAACTGGGGGGAAAAGTGGGACTGATTACCCAGGGCCCCAATGGGGGAGGGGGCCCTCGAAAGGCCTGAAATAAAAAAGTTGTTTTTATTTTATTTATTTATAAGTAATTAGTGTCATAACTAACTTAAAATTGGCAGAATAAATCGGAGGAGGCTGTCTGAGGCCCGTTTCACCCCTTTCAATACATAATGGTTCAGTCCACCCCTGCAACTGCAGGAGCGCGAAGATGCGTCTCCAAACAGCTTAATGAGCGGAGTGGCTGCTGCCTATCAAGGCATGTCTTTCCCCAAGAAAGCAAAATCAGGGAGCCTTAAATGAAAGGAAAAGGCAGAAAGGGAAAGAAAGCTAGGAGAGGGAAGACAACTCCTCACAAATTTCTTTCAAAAGAAAGGTGAGCTCAGTTCACAGCTAACACAGTTTAAGAACAGTTAAAGCTAATGTTAGCAGTTGTAAAGATTGAAGGCAGTCAGACAGCCATGAATCTAGCTCAGTTTCAGCAGCAGCAGGTTCCTCATCCTCATCTCATCCCTCATTAAGTGGCGACTCAAAGTTATTATTACAAGTAATCATTTCACATTGAGGTTGCGGACCTCACGGTAAAACAGTTCAAATTTGGAGTGATATTTAGCTCCTTTCCCAGTAAACTAGCAATGACATGTTTGGTTTCAGGATTAATTTCAATTTCAAGATTTCTATGATGCTTATGGCTCAAAAAAATCTTAAAAGCTGAGCCCGTGACGGCCTTCAGAAGACATTAACATTACTGGACAGTAATGTTAATGCCAGATGATCCACCATCATTTTCAGAGTGTTAAAAGAGAGTTATAAAATAAAAATAGCCTATAATCCATATTTATTTCAGAATGATTTTCATGTATTAAAAACAGTTCTGAAATAAAAGAGCATATGTATGTGTATATATAATATAGTTCAAATTCAGCTATCACTAAAATAGAATGTTTGGTCAGTAGTTTGGGACTCTCACCCTCCTGCTTTGCAGTAGGAACAGAGGAGACAATTGTCTGGTGCATGCAGACTGTGTGACTCAATACAACTCTCAATACAATCAGAAAAATGTTTATATTTTCTGGAAATCAGAAGATTAAATCGCAACAAAAATATAGCATCATATATGTATTTTTTCACCCGAAATCCAAAGCCACCACCTGTGAGTCTACAGTTGTGGAGATAAATTAGACCTGCATGCAGGACTACAAGGGAGACAGTGAGCAGTAACCGAGGTAACTGTCATGTTGTTCTTTTCACAAATAT
>OMLP01041728.1:0-11607 GCA_900302685.1 Spondyliosoma cantharus | reverse complement strand
CTGGTTGCTTCGGCACTTTCTTTGATATGGCACTGACCGGAGATGCGCTCGTGCGGAGTTTCAAGCACTCTTCGTTTTCTAGCGGGTGGGTTCTCAAATGGTGATATACATTTGTTGTACTACTACCTTTTGTGGCGACACTTTTGCGGCAAACTTTACATATTTACATATTACGGCTATTTGTTCAACGTCCTCCCTCTTGTGCCCAAACCACCGCCAGACGATGGATCCTGCGTTGTTTTTCATGGGAATTAATTCTCCCTCCTGCTGCTGCCGCTACCTGAGATCTCTGCTGCTACATGCTGCCGGGCGTATGACGTTGCACGCACGACAGAATGTGATGTACGTAGCTAGGTTCGCTTGTTTGATCTCTCTGTGCGGAGAGAAGTGAGAGTGAGAAAAACCTGTAGTTCAATGCCCGCGACTAAAAGCAACTGCGTGACAATTGAGTGTATACTCGAATATTCATGATATAGTCATTTTCTACATCCCACAGAGAACAAGCCGCGATACATCGAGTATATTCGATATATCGCCCAGTCCTATTCTATACCATTCCAAATAGTCCAAGCTGTTCTAAACCATCCTAATCACCCTGATTCATTGGGAACAGCTTAATCAACTCAACAGGTGAAGCAGCTCTCTGCAGTTGGTTTGTGGACCGTCAAGGCTAAGACAAAGGAGCTCACTGAGGACCTGCGGCTGCGCATTGTGGCTGCTCACAAGTCAGGAAAGGGCTATAAGGCCATATCTAAATGTTTTCAAGTTCCAGTGGCTACAGTGCAAAGTATTATTAAAAAAATACAAGACATTCCGCACTGTGGAAAATCTCAGAGGACGTGGTCAGAAGTCAAAAGTGACACCTGTGTGCTGGCCAAGAGGATAGTGAGAGAGGCGAAAAAGAATCCAAGGATCACCACCAAGGCCATCCTGGTGAATCTGGGTTCTGCTCGTGGCAACGTCTCAAGGCAGACAGTACAACGGACACTGCACACTGCTGGGTTCCACGGACGCAGACCAGGGAGGATGACACTTCTCCAGATAAGGCACACAAAAGCCCGCTTTGGGGGTGTTTTTCAGCCAATGGACCAGGGAACCTAATCACAGTAAACTGTACCATGAAAAAAGAACAGCATAAGGCAGTCTGCAGAGAAACTTGGCCTTGGGCACCAGTGGACATTTCAGCACGACAACGACCCAAAACACACAGCAAAAGTGGTGAAGAAATGGTTAGCGGACAAAAACATTAACGTTTTGCAGTGGCCCAGCCAGAGTCCTGACTTGAATCCAATTGAGAATCTGTGGAGGGAGCTAAAGATCAGGCTGATGGCAAGGAGACCCTCCAACCTGAAAGAGTTGGAGCTCATGACTAAAGATGAATGGACAAAAATACCAGTGGGGACATGCAAAAAGCTGGTCAGCAATTATAGGAAGCGTTTGATTGCTGTAATAGCCAATAAAGGCTTTTATATTGATTATTGAGAAAGGTATGAATAATTTTGGACTTTTGGACCACTTTTTGTTCAAATGTAAATAAAAGCTTAGAAATATTTTTTTCCACAATGATGCCTCTTATACATCGTCTTATTATCTTCTGGGAGACGCCTGTGTCATTTCCAATCAAGACAAAACTTGCTGGTTGAATAAAAGTTTAAGTCAAAATTTGCCAGGGGTATGAATAATTTCAGGCTTGACTGTATATGGCACATAGATTTTAAATCGCATTTCTATTGTATTTATCTGTATTTTCATTATTAAAAAATATTATTATTATTATTTCTAACCATCTATTCCCCGTTTTATATATTCGTTGTAATTTTCTCTATACTGTGACATTTGTATTCAGATTGAACAACTGAAATGTAACCCAATTTTCCCCTTCAAAAGTCTTTATGATTCTGATTCTGATTACTCCATTACATTGATGTCCTTGAACACTGAACTGTGTATTGTCAGGTCATGCAGTGGTGCCAGTCACCCATGGAAAACACAGGAGGAAATTGTCAGCATAGACGCACACTTTGATGTTTGGGAATGCTGTTACAGAATAACTGTACCAGCTGTACTACCCTCATGAAAGGTCTTCAGAGAAAATTTGAGTGTAGACCCTGAGATGTAAATGAAAGCTCTGAAAGTTAATGAGTCGACTCCTCAGCTTTGATCAAGAATTTCTACTGTATTTTGGAAATGTTTTGAAACTCTAGAACTTTTCCTGCATTTTGCTATATTGGAGAGGAGATTGTGGCACTGACCTTTATTGTTTTTTCCAAACACTTTTCTTTTGTTTTAAAATGCTACACAACTGCCATTTTTACAAGCCTGCAATTGCAGATAGAAAAGACTTAGGTTGAAACAACGGTGGACATCTAAATGCTAGATGTCCAGACATGCATTAAATAAATTGGATGAAATATATGATTTTACACATGAACATACCTGCACACAGGATGTGCAGATGTTATTTAGATTTGTTCACTGATTCAAAACCTCTGATGGAGGAGCCACATATGAAGGAAAAGTGACGAAATGTGTCTTGCATTGTGCTATGTAGGTTAAGTTCTGGTATTAATTATATGGAGGAGGGTGTTCATGGTGTGACATTGCTGACTGGCCTTTCACAGTTCATTACATGGTGTCCAATCAGAACACAGTCAGAGGAACTGTTTATTTATACAAAGAGCTGGAAATGGTAGAGAGCAGGCTGAGAACACTGAACACTCCTGCACATTGTAATGCTACAGAGGGTCTCGATCAACAGCTTGCTCTTGTTCATACAAGCTCTTCGATAAATAGTCTAATTTCTTTATAAATACTTGTATAGTAGAATAACATTTTATATTAACTTTAACAAAATACATAATAAAAGTCATGGTCTTACAGAGGCTTCTCCATCAATAGCAAAATATAATTGTCAAGTGGTCAAATGTGCAACAAATGTGTTTTTAGCTTCGCTAAAAGTATTGTTGGTCTTGATTACTGCCTTGTGATATGCTGCCCCTTATATTTCTGGAGCTACCTTCAAATTCTGGCTATATCTCACTAAATACACCCTCAACAACTGCTGCTCTTTGCTACCTATCCTTGGCTGTAGCCAGCTACTTTTAACCAATTACAGTAGACATGTCTTCAACACAGTACATGGACATCTTTAACATAACGTTGTTGTTTCTTCACACTTCACTCTGTTGAAAATGTGAGTTCATTTTATAAATGTTTTAAACAAAGATTCTGGCCACATCTTGCATATCCCCCCCTTTAATTGTCACACATTTACTTACAGGTTAAGGAAAACCATGTCACACATATCCAAGAAGAGTTCACAAATGAAAAATCAAAAAACGAATTTATTACAGTACCAGCAACTTTATGAAACAACATTAACAACATTATGACAAGCAAAGCAAACAGTTAAGTTAAGCTAACATCTCTTTTTTCAACACATGTTCAGAGAGCAGATAACAGGCAGCTGGTATGCTGAAGATTCTTCCAGGTTAAATCAGTCACCTCTGTAGTATGCTAATGACAACACTGATATTAACTTTGTGTCCCCAGTACAAAATGGGCTTTGTGTTAGCTGACATTGTAGCACACCGGTTAACCTTTGCTAGACAGGTAACACATGATTTCCCAATGGATGAATGCTCTCAGTTGCTCCCTTGGCAGCATTCAGCAGTGTCATTTTTGGTGTCATCCCCTCCACATATTCTGAAAATACAGCCAGAGATACTAAACCAGGCCTAGACACAGGTGAGACATGATGCATGTTTTCTCGATACAGCACATCTATATATAGCTCACTTTTTGCTGTGGTGGTTGGCTAACATTGTTAGGACAGCTAACATTTTTATACCTATTAAGTAAGTCCCACTGTGGTAATGAAATTGATAATGCCAGCACCATTTCAATGGCAAGAAAACAAAAAAATTGTAGCCACCCTAAAGCTACATAAATGGTAGGTGGTCTCACATTATGGCTATAAATGTATTTCTGACCCATGGCCACATAATTCTAATCAGTTTATCCTTGAGTCATATTGGTAATTTGTTCCAAATTTGAAGAAACTCCATCAAGGAGTTATTAATATACTATAGTGTTCATGAAAACGGGGCCCCATGATGTCACAATGACCTTGACCTTTGGCCACCAAAATCTAATCATATCATCCATGAGTCCATGCGAACGCAAGATTGGGACAGACAGACAGACTGACGGACAAACAGAAAACACATTGCCTCCTGCCATGGCCATCGCTGTCACAGAGACAAAAAAAAAGGTGACATTAGCAACACCACATTAACAGTCTGTCATTTTATTTTTAATGAATCCAATGACTGTTCATCGACTTTAACAATACACTCTAATAGAACCAATCACAATGTTTGTTTTCAATAACTTCCAGGTAAAATACAACAGCGTCACACATTAGCTCACACATCTGCAAAATATGGCCCATCTCAGTCTGGCCCACGACGTCCTCAAAAATATAAAACAATCTCCAAAATATCAACAAGAGGGAGCATGTTAAAGAATCTCAAGGCGAATAATTACAGTGACTTAGCTTGATTCCAACAGAAGGGCCTGCATACATTTGGACTGGACAATAGGCCTCAATTTGACTCTTGATCACTCACCTCAAGTGACCAGTTAAAATAACGGATTGAATAAGGACTGACTGAAAAATACCTATTTTGTGCTGCGCATTCCAACATCAGACAAGATGCTCAACTTTCATGGCCTTGCAAAGGGAGGTGACCATCTCAACTGTTCCCATTAGGCTAAATTATATAAAGTATAAGACCACATGTTTGTTTGTGATAACTTAATATTAGCCTGATCTTTTCTTCATTCAGTGCTGCAGGCCTGTTCTGCATTTGGTACTGAAGATTAGTTTAACACAATTCAGCACTATGTGTTCAATGTTTCGATTTAATTTCCCTATTCATGGCCCTTCACTCCACCCCAGCACTAGCTTGACATTATCCAGAATTAAACTGAGGGTCTCAGCCCGTCTTTCCCACCGGCCTCCAGATGGTTTTCGTCTTCTCCGCTGGCCTCCTGAGGGTTCCAGCGGCAACATTATTCAGAATAAGATGTGTAGTGTGAATGTGGAGATGATGAGACTAAATGTAGTGCAAATGGCTCAATGCTGAGAAAACAAATACAATAAAGCTAGATGGCTTTTGTCTTCGCAGCTGGCCTCCTGAGGGTTCCAGCCTTTGCCTATGCCTTCACCGCCGGTTTCCAGAGGACTTCCGTCTTCACCGCCTCCGCCGGCTCCCAGTGGGTCCCAGGCCGTCAGCCTCCTGATGATCTCAGCCTTCGCCCCCACCATCGGCCTCCTGAGGGGCTCAGCCTTTGTCATGGTTTGTGATTCTGTGTCTTCTTGCTGTAGGTTTTGACATTATGCCCTTTTTGTGTCTCTTCTGTCTTTTCAGTGTCTCCTTTATGTTGTTTCCCTCTGTGCTTTCCCCTCTGTTTCCCTTCGTTACCTAACCTGTCCTCTTCCCTCCTCACCTGTTCCTGATCCCCTCGTTAGTGTCTGTGTATTTAGTCTTTGTTCTCCCTGCACTCCTTGTCAGTTTGTTTTGTGTGATGTCCCCCTTGAAGTTCCTTGTGTTTCCGCCAGTGTCTCCTGTGTCCCGTATGGTATGTTTATTATTTTGGCTTTATTATGTTGATTTGAACTTTACTTTTCTGTTGCACTTTGTTTGGCTGTTTTATTTGCTACTATGTTTTTGGTCTTTTGTTTCCCCCATTTCCTGCCTCCTGTTTGGTCTGCATTTTGGGTCCTAAATTAAAACCTCACCCTGACACAACCTAGAGTTAAACAGGTCAATCCCACCAATCGAGAGTGAGTCTCCTTTAATGTTACATTTTACTTGGCTGCTACTAAATACAAAGTCAGTAAGGTTTAAATTGTCTTTTCATCCAGGAAACAATCTACTGTCAACATTTCACCACAAACATGCTTGATTAAGCGAGAGTGTGCACTGGCCATTCAGTGCAAATGTAAAAGGTATTGATGCAACATTATTCAAAAAAAGATGTGTAGTGTGAATGTGGAGATGATGACACTAAATGTAGTGCAAGTAGTATGTAGTGTGTGGTGTGTCTGTGTGTGTTTTAAACGTTTACAAATGGACTCACAAAAGGGACACTTGGGAGAATTAACATAGTCAATTAAAAACAGTTTACAGAGGTTTGCAAAACTTCAGATATAATTTGTATGATTGTACTGCATGTGGCTCAAAACATATCACTCAGCTGTGAAGGAATGATTACATTTACATTGGAGATTACTGCACAACACCATATGCAATTACTTTGAATGTCCATGTCAAACAAGGGCACACTTAAGGTTCAACTGCAGTTAGACACTTATGTTTCTGATAGAAACAATGGTCACAATGCACTATTACACCTATTGTTTATATAATTACAATTAAAGACACAGAAATCAGAAACAGCAGCACTTGATCAATTCTTACAACATACAGAAAAACATGTACATTATTTACAAAATGGCTTCATCGACACAGTAGATTGAAATAGATAATCACTCTGAAATGGAATTCAACCTGCCAGAAAGTGCTTGAAATGTAGATAACCATATTTCATTATTTTAAAAAGCACACACATATTCTTGAAACTAAGAAGAATATTATTCAGGAATCTCTCATTGAGAAGTGTCATAAAGGAAGACACAATGCTACCCTGCAGTGGCAGAATGAAGTAATACAATTAGGAAATGTCCCATCAAAGTCACTAGATGGTGTTTGCATGTACTACTCTAGATAGCTGTACAGGTAGATACACATGCAGCAGGATAGGTCTGTACCAACAACATGCTTAGCTATGCTGTAGGCATTACAGTTCAACCAAATGAAACTAATACTTAGGTCCATCACAGAAAATGCTGAAATAGAATATATTTGCATGCAGAGAAGAATGATCAAGAGTGATCATTGCAGGCTCTGCAATAGTGTTTGGTCGGGCGATCAAGGGTAGCGTCAAAGACAAGGACATAAAGTTTTTAATGAAAGGCACTTTGGATTGATAAGCAGTCTCTACTGCTCCCACAGGTCTAACATTTCTATATGAAAACATAAAATTAATACCACTATATCATTAATATGTAACATACTAAAAGTTGTGAAAAAGAGATTCAAATGGGTAGTAAAATTTGTCTGAGTAACTTGTCATTATCTGCTTGACCCCGTGCCGATGAAAAGTCCAATGAAGTTTCATAGTCCACAAAACATTTCAGGAGCTTCACAGCAAAACAGCGTAGAAGCATTTTTCTAAACAACTGATGTAGATGACAACTTGTCATCTGGTGTATGCCAAATATATAGATGGCCCGCAAGGAGAAGTTGTGCACCCACTTCAGGTGGCGCAATTCATGTCTGGAACTCAAGCTTCCAGAGTTGGATTACGCTTGGCAAACTCTATGTAGCCATTTTATGTTGTCTCTTTACGTTTTAAAACAAGTCCCCGCTACGTGGCTCAGTCGTTTAGGTGAAGGCTGCAATGCTGTTTCGTTGTAAAGCTCTAAAAATGTTTTTGTGGACTCCAAAACCTCACCTGACTTCCTATCAGTAGGGTGGTGAGTAGAAAATGACTGAATTTTCTATTTTTGGGTGAACTGTTGCTTTAGTCTGTATGAAACCAAACCCTGTTAAAATTACAAGTTATGGTTTTGCCATGACACTGACACTAACCCTAACCCCAAATCTGTGTTAAACTAGGGAGCTTTAGAGGTGGCATTTTTTTTACCTTTTAGATAGAGCCAGGCTAGCAGTTACACCTGTTTCCAGGCTTTATGCTAAGATATGATATCTCCACCTTGCAGTAGAAATACGTAACGTACAAACATGAGTGTCAATTCTGCAAGGCAATGAATAATTCTCATAACGTTGAACTTTTTCTGAAGAGAAGGCATGGGGGGGATATTGTGTCTGCCATTTTAAAAACAGCAATTTGATGTTACGTGTTACATACTGCATGTTAAAGCTGCCAATACGATACTACATGTACAGCATTAAGAAACTCACAGATGAGCATAACAGAGTATTCAGTAACTAACTGACTTTGTGATTCAAGACTGACCTGATGCCACTTGAACAGCAGATTAAAGCACTTTGAGTTGTTATTATTGCCATATACTATTACACCCAGGTCTGCTTTGAACAGTACGACATTTATATTAAATGAAACAGGGCAAGAGGATATATAGTGCAGCTGTTGTAAGATATATTAAACTAACATGTAATAAATATGGCTGCCAAGAAAACACAGAATAAAACAGTATAGAGGATAATATTATCTACACACCATGTGTATAATGTATAGATCGAGAGAGTCTGATATCATACTGAGGCTGTTAAGGTTTTATACTGGAGGGTTTCTCTTCTTGCTTCTAATCATTGTAAAGAAGTTCACACGCACAGGTATTAGAGATACTAAAATATGCACCAGCTGATGATGTTGTATTATTGCTGATACAGAACAGAATGCACATTATCAAGTTGGATAAAAAGGGTTTGCCACGATACAGCACAGTTCAGTACAGCAGGTCATGATTTTCAGCAGTGTCCGACACAAACGCAACAACAGTCAAATGGAGAGTTGGTCACTGTGACGTTGAGTTAAAGAAATTGCTGATGTGTGTGTGCTGTCAGTCGGTTATGTGGAGACTTTGAAATGCCACCTGATGTCCTTGAACTCACTCTGCCGCCATTTTCTCTATGTGGTCAGTCAGCAACTTGTACTGTTCTGCAAATGGGTAAAACACAGACACTTGCAATTTGTATCTCAATGGAGTGAGATCAGATCTCAATATGCAAGTTAGGTAGATGGTCCTGGAAGGCTTTATGAATATGGTACACCTAAGGTTAAAGAATGTAGTGCAGGAGACTGTAACTTGCAGGGCTGAGACATCCATATGATTCAGATCAAACGAATGCTGCCTTCCTGACAACTTGGAACTGGACCATTTCCAACCTCCAACCTTCCAACCAAAAAAGTACCATGGGAATGACACTCAAAGTTGTAATTCCTTTGTGCGAACTTTGGTCACATCCACCTACCTCGACTTGTCTGACATCATGCAATAATGCCAGCACCAATGAGAAGGGGGTTGGATGTTTTATTAGGCTACTGAACAGAAATTTCAGGTAAATTTGTAAGTTATGTGCCATAAAATAAAATGTATAATGGCGTCTGTTACCTTATGTGTCGTTTTTCCTCCACTTCTTTGTTTAAATGTGTACAGTGGCTGCACTATGGAGGCTGCACTGCTGAGGGTTCAAGTGTACACATTTGCCATTTGGCGCTGTGCACCTGGAACACTTAGATGTCGAAGTTGGAAATACAAACTCGGAAATTCTGACGTCCAACTTTGACTGGAAGGCAGTCTAAAGCTAAAGCACTACAGGGCTGAACATTTTTATTAACTTTTACTCACTTTCCTTCACTTGTTTGCAGCTGGCCGAGAGCAACATTATTATTTACACTAGCTAGGCTTTATACACATTTGTCTGGTCATTTTTAGCACTCTATAAAACACAAAAAACATGTCATGATGTGTGAAGTGAGTTTTTGAGACTTTATAGGATTTCTGGGTATTAGTATCCATTTTAGCTTTTTAAATGGTAAATTACACATAAGCTCATTACAAGCAGGCCATTGCCTGCAGGTGGCAAACATTTTTAGATTGCAGCAAATTTGCCTTCCTTTGCCAGTAGGATGCAGCATTGATGTGTATTCTAGGGGTGTAAAGATTCACTGATGTGAATAGGAAATCAGTTTTTAACATTAGAGATGCAAGTACATTGAGTACATCATATTGCAATCACACTCCCTGTTGGTAGTGCCCCCCCTGGAGGAAAATGCACCAGACCATTAAAAATGCTCAGGACAGCTCGAGGAATGTGACAAAGAGTTAGAGGTGTATACCTGGCCTCCAAGCTTCTCAGATCTCAACAGATCATCTGTAGGACGAACTGGAACAAGTTTGATCTATGGAGGTCCCACCTTGCGAACCGGACTCAAGGGATCTGCTGCCAATGTCATGATGTCAAGCTCCACAGGATGATCCAGAGGTCCTGTGTCTATGCCTCTAAGGGTCAGAGCCAAGTCTGACCCAATGTGGAGCCTCAATGGATTGGACTTGTTCCATCACGTCACCGGGATGTTTGATCATATTTAGATCTGGGGAATTTGGAGGCCAGATCGACATCTTGAGCTCTTTGTCACCTCCTTGGTCTGATCCTGAGCAGTTTTTGCTGTGCGGCAGGGGATTGCTGTAGCCAAGAGTTAGTATATTTGGTCTGCAATGGGGTTCTGCAAAATCACCAATGTTATTCACCTCACCTGGCAGTGCTTTTAATGTTGTGGCTGATTAATAAAGAAATGACTTGACAGCGATTGAACAGCTCTCCCTGGTGGAGAACCTGCAGCTTGACAAACATAAGTGAGTTGGTGAGCTTGCTTGTCGGTGTGAGCTATGATTTAATTCAATTAGGTGTTTTACATGTAATAATTCGAAATTAGTAAACAGACTAAATAAGCAGAGGCCGTTCTTGTGTTTAGGTTAAATTTATCCTTTAGTGTTTTACCTTCATTCAGGTTCCCAATGATTGCCTGCTTCTTCAGGAAGTCATTACAGAGCTTCCTACTGAGCCCAAACGCCAGCATGTTATGAGTGAATGTCCTGAAAATACACATAATACCAAACTCATCCCAGTACAAATGGAAATTATTGCAAACACAATGTCTGCTATTTAGCATTTACAAACAGTGTTAGTGTTAGTGTTACCTTCATACAAAATAAACACATTGGTTGTTATTCTAAGACTTACATTTTGAATCCGGTGTGATTCTCCTTCATATGCTATCTACTCATATATGATTAACCTTTAAAACAACTATTATATCTGTGCTCATAAAGGTGACCTACAGTCCATGGAAGACATGGTCACACCATTCTTCTAACATCTTCCTTCTTCAACATATGTTTTAGTGTTAGATTTCTGATCTATGTAAGAAAATGTTAAACCTTTACATCAGCATTTCCAGGAATAAAAACATTACAGAATTCTTTCTACAAAGCACCTATCATTCCTTATCCTCCAAAAAAAGTGCAAAATCACATGTTAGCCCATACCCTCTCCGCAAACACTTAATCTCCAGCTATCATAGGAAAATCAATTTGCAGATTTCTGCAAAGTAATTTCAATCAATCAAAATGATAAAATGTAAAATAAGTGATTGCATAAGTATTCACTCCCTTTTAATGTGACTGACCTAATTCAACAGCCAGTTGGTGCTAGTAGTCTCACAATTAGTGAAATAGAGATCACCTGAGTGCAGTGAATGTGTCTCAAGTGATTGTAGAATAAAGACACCTGTGTCTGGATGGTCCAGTCACTGGTTAATCATTAATTCCTGGCTACAATTACACCATGAAGACAAAAGAACCCCCAAGCAATTCTGTGAAAAGGTTATCGAAAGTTCAGTTTAATCCATCATCAAGAAATGGAAGGAATATGGCACATGTAAATCTGCCTAGAGCAGTCCGTCCTCACAAACTGAGGGGCCGTGCAA
>OMLP01041721.1:0-26728 GCA_900302685.1 Spondyliosoma cantharus | reverse complement strand
GCTGTGTGTGTGGTTGTGTGTGTGTGTGTGTGTGTGTGTGTGTGTGTGTGTGTGTGTGTGTGTGTGTGTGTGTGTGTGTGTGCGCGCGTGCGTGCATGTGTGTGCGCGTGTCCATGTGCACCCTGCATGTGTGGGCGGACAGTGAGGCTGAGTTGTCATGTTGGGCAGAACATATCTGCATATTCATAACCAAGCATTTATGCATACAAGCCTGCACACACACACACACACATTTGCACACACAGGTGAACACAGATGTACAAAATGTGCCACGAGACAAAACCAATATTAAAAAATTGATGATGGCGTCGTGCTGAGAAGAACAGCAGGAGGCAGGGAAGACAGCTAGAGAGAGAGATGAGATAGACAGAGAGAGCAAGAGGAAAAGACACAACGGCAGACTAGAGCGAGAGAGGAAGAGAATGAGTGGTAAGCAGGAGACTCTGTGTGGGTTGACTTTTCTCTCTCTGGTGCTATGGTAACCTACAGAGCTGCAGCTAATCATAGGAGAGGAGAGGAGAGGAGAGGAGACAAAAGAGGGGAATGAAGGAGGGAAGAAACAGGAAAGGAAAGGAAAGGAAAGGAAAGGAAAGGAAAGGAAAGGAAAGGAAAGGAAAGGAAAGGGGATGTGAGGGTTTCTGCGGGTCGTACATCGTACATTTGAACTCAAATAAAGACAGATAGCGGAGTGGATACCTTTAATTGGTTTTAAAGGCTTCAGTATAAAGACATCAACTTTATGACTTGAAGAGCTCCTAAGATCCTTGAGGACTGATTTATTTTCAAATCAAAAAATGTTAATGGCCTCAATAAACGTCCCACCGAATGAAAATGAAAGAGAAAGATAGCCATGCTCGTCTCTGTCAGTCTGTCAATTGCTACACCACTTTGGTACAGACTGAAACATCTCAACAACTATTGGATAGACATCTAATGTCACACATTTTAGATATTCATTGCGACCACAGGGTGAATCCTATTGATTCTGGTGAGCCCTTGACTTCTCCTCTAACAGCTATATGAGATTGACATTTGTGGTCTTGTACGAATTGTCTCGACAACTACTGGATGCATAGTGTTCATGTTCCCCTCATCAGGTTAAATTAGTCATTTGTCCCAGACTCTGGTTTATAACCCGATGCCTGCTAAACCTTATACTTGGCTTAACACCAGCATGTTACCATTTAGCTCAAAGCACTGCTCAGTTACAGCCTTACAGAACCACTGAATAAGCTCTTTGTCTGAATCTGTACTTAACATAAATAAGAATAAAAATAAAGCCAAACTCACTTGGGATGAACATGAGACAAACATGTGTGGCACGGGACGATAAAGGACCAGTGTTCTGTCAGATGTTGACTATGATTTACCACAATGATTCAATAAGTGATCATCAAATTGCCGTTGCTCCATTTTGTCTCTAAACTTAATTCATTATAAGTTGTTTTGTGTTTTTGTATTCAGATTAGATTAGATAGGCACATACACACACACACACACACACACACACACACACATTTGGTTGTCTCCACTGTCAACAGAAGGATCTAGCATTTAACTGATTACAGTCGCAGGCAAAAAGTAGTTTTGCAAGCTCAATGCTGTGCCACAAAAATCTCATAGTTTGTTTTAAAGAAAGCAAGATATCTGCCAAAATGTGTCATGTTTTGTTCTCCGGGCTTTTGTTTTAGAATTCTATTATTCGTTTTAGACAATAAACAATTAAAGCTGGGGTTGGTAAGACTGTAGAAACCAGCAAAATCAATCTAGATTATATAAGTATTCAACTTTTTTTTATCTGCATTTAAATAAAATGCAAAAACCCGTTTGCGTTCAGACCTCCGTTTTGTTTGCTGTTGTGACAGCTGATGTAAGCAAAAGAAAGTGCAAGGCTGTAAGTGTAACAGTCGTTTGTCCTGTTGTGTGATGTACGCCCTGGAGCGCAATGCAGCAAATTAATCACAACATGAATCAGCCTCATGAGATAAGGTGAGCACTTTGTTGGACATCTACCAAAGCCAAAACTGGCATGTAAACAGCACGGACAGGATTAGAGACCTTTGAATTAGAGGTGGCTCTGGCGTCTGGTGTGTCACGTTGTGGTTGTTTGATTTCTCTTTGTAGTTTGTCTCTTTGTGTTATTTTTGTGGCTCCATATTCTTACCTTACATACGGCAGAAATAAAAAGAAATAAAAGCCTCACTGCACTTGGGAACTTTTATATCTTTCGTATCGCATTAAACATGTCACAGTTCAAATTTATGTTGTGACCCGCCTCAAGCTACAACAGTAAAATGATGCGTAATCGTTGAGGCTTCAGTAAAGATGTCATATATAATAATCTACCATTCACAGGGGACATATTTCTGACTAATGACTACCATTACTTTAGACACTTTAGAGTACATTTAGATGATAATGTGTATGTAGTTTTGCTTGGGTAGGATAATGAATTCAGGATTCTAACTTGTTGTCAATGTTTTTTTGCTGTTGTTTTTTCTATTTATGTATTTTATTTAAATCAAGGGTCAGACAACTTCTTTCACCACTGGAGATGATAAAGAGCAAATGTTCCCTGTCATGGAGAACAACCAAGTGGACATGTGCTTAAAAGCCACAAAACAGAAAGCACAAAAAAGAATCTGTGAGGGTCAGAGATGGCTGGAGGCAAAAACACTTTCACATATGTAAGATATGTTGCACTGGAATCTGAGGTGGGGCTGAAAAAAGCTGTCTCTGAAACGTCAGAGACACTCTCAGTCCTATGAATGCACTCATCCCTTATTCTGGTTATATCTGCAGTCCAGTCAGAGACATTGATTATGGCCTGCTGCTGATCGCAGATTAACCAGATTGCCTCGCGCTGTTCAATAAAGGAAACAGTTCAAAGCTCATCATGCGTGAGTCAGTCTCTCTAAATCTCTCCACTGCAGTTTGTTGCAATGTAATCATGTCGCCGTGCTGTTTTCCTGATGTGTGACGGATTCATTAAATATCTCGAAATGTTGCCATTAATATGTCACAAAAAATGAGGGAAACAGGGTGAGCTTGGTCTCTCTCCTGCTCCTTTTCCTCTTTGTATCCCTCTGTTTGCCCTCTCTGCGTATTTCTCTGTGTTTCAAAATCCTACTGAGAATGATGCAACCATACAGTAACTGTACAGACAAGACCAGAGAACACACCCACACGCACATACAGTGACACACACACACACACACATACAGTCTTTCTGAACCCAGACTACTTAGGAAACATTTAGTCTACACTTAGTGAGTTCATTCACAAACAAAAAATCTTTTTATGAGCAGTTTTTCTCTCTGTCTGTTTCTTCACCTGTCTGTCTGCATGTCTTTCTGTATATTTAGGTCAGTGTGCCCCATTTGTAACTGGACCTACTTAAACTTGATTGGTTTACAGATGTTTTCTGCTATTTTCTTGTCAGGATTTAAGTACATATCGGCAGTTTGCTGATGTAACTCATCTCAGTAAACATGAAACAGCCATAAATGTTTCAATTGTCCCGCCCGAGCAACATCAGAGTCAGTGAAGCACTTCGCCTCGGCTTCTGCTTCGAAGGTTTCATCATTACATTCTAATCATCGAGCATCTGTTTTCCTCTCTGTAGTCAAGGTTGTCTATCAACACTCAGTGTACTTTATTTCAACATATTTCCAGAATCAGAAAATTATGTTTTTGCTGCAACCAGCAGCTCTATAGCTTGTCGGTCAGTCGGGTCCACAAAGAAATGTCCTCGCCAACAGTTTTCAGCCTATAGGAGGCTGAAATTTGGCATGGAGGTCAAATGAGTGTGTGCTCATGCCAATTGGTCATAAGTGAGCGTGGCAATCAGAGTGGCCTACCAGCATTCAGGTGTTTGTGCCCGTTTTCTGTGTATGTGTGAATGAAGAAACCTGTGGATGCAGTTCATTCAGATGAATCGCAGTCATTCAGAATTTGCGCTTGTTGAGCAGTTTCTCACGTTGCAACTCTACCCTCTTATCCAAACAAAGATGGTAACTGGAGTGCCATTTTCTTCTTCAAATCCAGGCCATACAGGTGAAGGACAATGCAGGAACCTGCAGCAGGGCCCCTGACTAAGAGTGACTGTATTACCACACATACTACAAGCGTTAATATGTGATCTTGGCCCTGTCTTGTAATCAGGCCCTTGTCCCAAACTAAATTTCAAACCCTTTCAAAACCCACTCATCACAAACCTGTACCTGTAAGTATTATCAATCATAGAAATACTGTTTGCACCGAACTTAATGGGAATTTGGAGGCATCTGTACAGGACACATCGCAAAGAGAGTGGTAGGTGGTGAGTCAGTACCACCGCCAACAACAGTTTTTAAGGGATTTGGTGAATCGTGAAGGGTCTCCTGTCAATCTGGATAAACTCCATTTCCTAATTCAAACAAAGATGGCAGTTGGAATCTTCTCACCCAAATAGGCAGACATTCACGACAGACATTTTGAAATGCGCAGGTGTCCCAAATGCGATGTGCGAAAAAGGCCTATTATACAGTGCAGACTCATCACATTCATTACTCTATCTAAATATGATTTTTTTTTAACATGATCGGTATAAATGTACACAGCCACACAGTACTGAGAAGAGGTCTCATCAGCCAAAAGTGAAAACGCCCGTGTACCATGGGTGTGCAGAGACTTTAATCAAGCTGTCCTCCGTACCAGAATCATTTCCCTCTCCCTCGGGAAGAAGTAGTCCTTGACCTCGCCTCTCAATCAGAGTAAAACCTTCCAGAGGTCCTTATCAGAAACCTTCAATCTTCAAACTGTCAGTTTTTCCAAGAAAGGAGAAGACAGTATGATTTACCCCTGTAATTACTGGGGATTTCAGACAGTTTGCACAATATGATTGATAACGTTACTTGATTGCTGGAGTTATTATATTATATTTTTATTTGCAGATCTGTGGGAGGATACCAGCTGTCAGTTGCTGTCATATAAAAAACGCAATATTGGACATTTGAACAAATACTCAAGACCACGTTTAAGCTAGACTTGCTGCTGAAGTAATGATTAATGATTTGTAAATTTGTGAAACCACAAACAAGCTTAGTTCCTATCATGTCTCAAGTGTTTCTCTTCTTCTTCTTCTCCTCACATTCTTTTTCATATTGTATTGTGATGTTGTCAATGTAGAATCCTTTTGTACCGGAGAAACTGAATCAAAACATGATTTCTCAGACGGACAGATCAAATCAAACGTCGCTCATCTAAGTACTCTAGATATTACAAACTGCTTCAGTCTCTATTGACACAGGTCAGCTTGTCATTAGTACATCAAATTAGCAATCAAACTGCTGAGTATGTCCAATAAGCAAATGTTGCCAAGCAACAAATACAGTTTGCAGCCTCCAAGCTGAGTCCTGAATGGCATTTCATTGCAACTGCACTCGTTGGTAGGATGTTAAAACTGCACCCCACAGTGCTGCATGAGTGTGACACAATTGAGGCCACAGTGGTGTCATTCTGGCCAAAATCGCCTTAAGAAAGAATGTGTAACCTTGAAACCAGACAGGTTAATCATCTGGATATAAATATAAACAGGCATTACCACCAGCTTGACACAGAATCGAGACCATCTACATCCTCCAGAGAGGAATCTGTCTGCTGAGACAGATCCATGTGTCTACAGCACAGTAAGGATCCTCTCCCACACTGGAGGCACAAATCAGGTGAACTTCTTAAACTCCTTATGTTCTCCCCTTGAGTTCTCCTTCGGACATCCAGTATTTTCTCTGTTTTCTCAGTCATTTTAGCTTTTTCTATTGGCTGCACCGTACCATCACATATACTGTAAATATTCTAGATTGTGCAGGGTTTCCAACTGGATTCTGTAATAACACATTTTCTTGGCCACTAGGGGGCAGTGTAAAAAGTTGTAAACACAACAGGGACATATCATCACCCTTAAGTGCACAAATAGCTGATTATTTAGATATCCGGCAGTTACAAAGAAAGATGATCAGTGATTAGGAGTCGTGTTTCTGGCCACCTTATGACTGGACGTCCAGTATTCACACTGTTTCAGCTCTGTGTTCGGCCTGGCTCTTTAGCTGCTAAATGCTCCACTTGCACTTGCTGTTTTGTGCGGAGCAGGCGGTGTACAGTAGATTTTTAGAGCTTTTTAGTGGAAAATGGAGTGGAATCTGTAGCCCCTCCACATTTTGCTGAACTTTAAGTGAGTTGCAGCTAATTGTTTAGCTGTACGGCCTGCAGCTTTGTGCTTACCGATTTCCTCTCACGGCGTTGTTTTCAGTCGCGGCAGGCGGCCGTTTATACGGAAAAGGCTCTAAAACCCCATTGTACACTGCCTGCTCAGCACCAAACAGCAGAAAGACAGTAAGCAATAGCAATTAGCAGCTGAAGAGCCAGACATTTCCCATAGGAGTTGGTAGAGACCAAAACCTGAGCTAAAGGAGAGTGAACCTGCACTTGCAAAAAATGGTCAGAAACACTAGCGCTAATGTTGCTGTCATTATGCCGGTATGTGTGTGTGGGTGTATTCATGTGTGTATCTTGAGACATGAGATATGATTATTGGAAAAAACATCATTTTCAGTAGCACCGGTAAAATTGTATCATTCATACAATATTGGTTCAATTATAAGATTTTTCATCCTAGTTTTAGAACAAGCAAATTCAGTATAATTATACAATGACATTTATTATAGTTTTGCACCTTCTGTTGGCACATTGCCACTGACAAACTGTCACTGACGCTCATCCTGTGATCCTACTGGCTCTGCTGAAACATGACTGATTTTCAGCTAACCTTTGCCAGTCAAGTCAAGATATTTGAGGCTTACCAGGACTATAATCACAGTACTACTGGCGTTACTGTCGACTCGGCCAAAAGAATCTCTCAGCTGTGGGGCATCCCAGTGAATCCGTGGGTTAAGGTGAATATCATGTACTTGTGATGTTGTGGGCTCAAATCTGGCTCCTGGTCTGTCTCATCCCCCTCTCTCTCTCTCTCTCTGTCATCTTCCCTGCCACTGCTCTGCATACGGCCTAATGAAGCAGAAACGAATCCCAAAGCTTTCTATCTGCAGTAGACGGAGCTGTGAAGATGAGATGTTTCCTCCTACGCAGGCAGGCAGACAGGCAGTAGCTCTAGAGACCCGAACACCTCCAACTGTACTGTAATGCTATGGAATATCTGATTAACTGTCACTGATAGCAAACTGGTAGCATGCAGTCTCTATCCGAGCTGATAGATTCTTTCTGTAGATTTAGATCTGCAGCGTGGAACTGAGTTAATCGTGAGAACTGATATCAGACCAGCAGTCACAAAAAAAAAGAATAGAAAACAGCTGCATAAAGGTATTTGGCTCCGACTGGTTAAAGAATCTCTTCAGGGTGCGTTTCAAAGAATTCCACAAAGCTGTGAGGCTGCCATGTTAGTCAGTTCTCTTCCAGTTGACAAGATGGAGCAGAGTTTTTATGAGCAGAGTGAGTCAGTTAACATCGAGATGGTTGGAACAAAAATGCCTCCATTCAGGAGGAGTGTGCGCAATCATAGTGAATAAAACATCCTCCTCAGAAACGCGTTATAAACGAGTAGGTTCAGTATATTGACTTTGTTGAGGCTCTTCTTTAACTTTTGATTAACAGTGATTTCACACATCCAGGGCCGTACTCTGGACTTTAGACATACAAGGACATTTTTGGCTCAGCACTAACTAAACTGGTAAAAAAAAAAATATAATGGATACACACTAAATAATAGTGGTAGTGCTTAGCGCTCATTTTTTTGTGTGTCTTTTATATAAATGTGCTCCTCTGACAGTACTTAAAATGTTGACGTGCCACTTGGAGCATTTGTCTGCTTTTAACATGAAATCGGTTGGATTGTGCCCCAAAAAATGTGAGTCTGATCAGTCAAGTAGGGAAACTCAATGCTTCCCTCGTAAAAAGAAATGACTGTATGCTTTGTTAAAGTTGAGTAACAAGAAAGACTTTGGTAATTAATACAAAGGATCTGAGCCGGAGCAAAGACCTGTTACGGATGTTGACATGTTGTCTGTATGCACTGACAACTATTATCACAATTGATTAGTCAATTAATGTCAATTCTATTTATATAACCCAAAATCACAATGACAATGCCTCAGTGGGCTTAACAATCTACAGTACAGTGAATGACATCCTCTGTCATTAAAACCGTTGATTCGAGTAGGGAAAAACTCCCCAGTAAAAAAAAAAAAAAAACCTCTTGCAGCGAAAATAATAAGGCAATTACTTTCATGAAAAATCAATTGACTGTTTGTCTGTAAAATGTCAGAAAACAGAGGAAAATACCCGTTATTAATTTGAAATAGTTTGTTATATTCAACCAACAGTTGCATTTTCACTGGAATATTCAAACAATCATCGTTGAATCGTTTCCAAAATAATACAAAACTAAGAACATTTTGGATTCAATATGAGTGCGTTCCATAATCTGTGACATTATTTTGACCGAAAATGTTTTTATGTTGTTTTAAACTTCCATCACATATCTGTACGCTTGCATCTGTAACTGTGGATCTGAGGGAGCAGGGAGGCCTCAACCCAACAGCCAAAAGATACAATGTGTTCTCTACAGAGTCTCTCAGTAGTCACAATCTTTTTGTCACTGGATCAAAGTTTGAATATTGTGTTTTGGGAAAATTGGCTGAACCCAATCTCAAAAAAACAGTCAGGGGGACAAAAACAAAAAAGCGTAAAAAAGACTTCCTGCAGATGAAGTATTTGAGGCGTCCTCAGGTGGTCGGACAGAAGACTCTCGGCAGCAGAGCAGCCGAGCAGAAAGTCTCAGCTGAGTCCTGAAGGCACGGAGAAGCCGGCTGTCGTCTGACCCGAGGTTACTAATGGAAGTTTTAGGGACTCCGGGTGGCACGAATGTCACGCAACTTACAGCGCAATTGAACCCAATGCGTGACTCTTCCCCGCTGTCTCTTTTCATAATCATTCCAGATTGTAACAAGACATGGAGGATCAGGAGTTTTCACACCTGCCCACTTGTTAACTCACACATCTGCCCACACCAGTGGAGCGCCGCGAATCCTCCAATGGAGATCGGGTCCTGCACAGACACATTTACATAGAAATGGATGGATTGCTCCACACTAAAGAGAAAAAAAAAATCTTCTATACCACACTTCTCTCAACGATAGTAGCAGAGAGGGTTTTCTGGACTAGTGGGACAGTATGCTGCTGCACAGCCCTGATACAGGAGTATAGATGGAGCGTTATGTAATTAATACTCCTCCTCCTATGCAGATACAGTTGACAAGCCTAAAAATTGTGGCCTCAGCTGTAACAGTATCCCTGAAATGACTGACACAGCTCATACAGCTCGTGTCATTTTAATCACTCTGGCTCCTATAGTCCCATATAGAGCAGCGGCTCTTGACTCAGCTAAAGCCTTTGCATAACTGACACTGTAAAACATACAGTAACACCAAACCCCCTCTACAGCCACGCAGCATGCAGAGAATGTGTCTCACCCACACACACACACACGTAACATACAGCCCAAAGAAACCTACCGTTTACCTGCTACCCCATAATTCACAGTCCTGGCAGGGACAGGTGACTGGTAAAGCCAAGACAGACAGAGAAAAGTGGTGTTGGGCATCTCTTACCAACAAATCCCCCCTTCTTCAGGAATCCTTCCTTTCCTCTCCCTTCAGCTGGCTTCTTCCAGCGCTCCAGTTTTCATCTTTCCAGTAACGAGAGCGGGAGGACGAGAGCGAGGCACTTTAAATAATCAGCATTCCTCCTCGCTCTTGTGTTTTCTCTCCGTCTCTCCTCTCTCCCAGATTTCTCCACAGTCTCCGGGGGGGAAGCAGGAGCATCAGTGATACAGTGCCGCGCGCTCCGCTGCAGGAGGCTGAACGTCAATCACACAGGTAACCTAGGGAACCGCTCGGCCCGCCCCCCAGCCCGCGCTGATTGGTCGACTGATGGAGAACCAGAAGTCACAAGTCCTCGCGGATCCACAGATGGTACACCGAGAGCTGTGCTGGGATCATGTACAGAGCCAAACAAACAGTAGTGGATTGCGGTACTTGTGAACTCTCTTTCTCTCCTCTCGGTCTCTCTCCCTCTCTCTCTCCCTGACTTCAGAGCCGACCGCTTTATTTTACAGTTGCTTAGCAACAGACTGGCATGTGTGTGTTTGAGTGTGAGTGTGTGTGTTGCAGAGCGGGAGGAGAGGATGTGGGAGAGAGAAAGGAGTTCAAGTCCTCAACTCTCTCTCTCTCTCTCTCTCTCTCTTTCAGAAGTGTGGATGGATGTTGAATATTTCAGCTCTCAGCAGCAGTCTGTCTCAGTATTGTGGAGGCTGTTGTTGCTTCAGACAACCTGTTCAATATGACACTGACTGAGAGTTGGTTCAAATACCAACTACAACTCCTTGGTATCTCTTAGAATGAAAGAGGAGATTGAGAGAAAAGTGGAATAACTTGTGTTATTTGGGATAAAAAGATAAAATGTTAATAATCTTGAATTGTGGCACATGATGTCGCTCCATCCTGCTTGGATACTTGGAAACTACGATTTAACTTCTGAACCCATCCGACTTATCCTTCAACAGTTTATTATTGTATTTAGTCTGTTTAGCTCTCCACAGTACTTTTTAAATGTATTCAGTGAAACTGAATTTGAGTTGGATAAGTCTACAGCAGAAACAGTATCGTTAAATACCTTTCTAACTGCTGAAATCCGACAGCCGAGTGTCACATAGACCTGTTGCAATGCCAGTGAGCTGACCGTGTCACGCTTTTGCGAAGTGACTGGCTTGAGGGAGCCACAGGCTTGCCCTCTAGATATTAACACATTTAGGAAGTGTCGTTAGATGTGAGACAATCCTCTCAAAGAAACCGACCTGTCTTTGTGGAGACTTGTACTAAAAAACTGTAAAGCCAGACTTTTCATTACACAGTCCACAGTATACTTTATGATATAAAATACATATACAAGCCAATGAGGTGAAATTTAAAGAAAGGGTATTGTCTGAACATTGAAAAATAGTCAAAACGAGGCCAGAACATTGAGTTCTATCATGTAGGTTCTGTTGTTTATTTGACATTAAGTGACTATACTTACCGAGGTCCGGCCCTATACCGGCGATGCTTCAGCGGCACAGCTGCAGTCGGCCTCTCAGGGTGCTCACTCGAGGGTAAGAACACATCAGGCAGTCGGGAGAATTTTAAAAACGGTGCGTTATGAATATTGAAATGGCTAAAAGAAAACATATGGGAAGCGTTAGCCTAATGTGGTGTGAGAAGAAAGTGCAGAAACTGAGAGGCTATTTTTGTTCGCTTCAGAGGCTCACAGCTCTTGACCACCAGCTTTAGTCTCAAAGCTGCTGCTTCAGTTTGGTGCAAAAACATCATCACCTAACTGCACTTCTGACACATTCATACAGAATATTGCTGAATAGGCAGAGATAATGGCCGGTTTGTTGAGGAGAGCTCACCCACAGCTCTACAACAAAGGCACTGGCATGGTTACCAACAAACATAAAAGCCAGTAACTCATACAGGAGCCACGGACAAACCAGACACGTTTTGCAACCTTTAGATGAACCGTCCATACCCTTTTGTTCTCACTCTTGGTACAGCAGCTCTGATACCGGATGGAGAGCCACCTGATCTGTGTTGACTGCAATATGGTGTTTCGCTCTGCCGGGCTGCTCGAGAAACACAAAGCACGGTTCTGCATCAGGACTGGGACCAGGAGCGAGGCCGGAGACATTCGGGTGCAACGACACAGCTCTGAGCTTCTGATGAGAGACAGACCCGGGCGTGAGGACCCCAAGCAGACGAGAACACCTGACCTTGTTCAGGTGAGTGTGTCATGCTGATCTGGTGAAGGAGAGCAGGTGTACGCAGGCGGATTAGTTGAGCAAGCTCTGCTTTGAACGAATCTAAAGAGGGAACTTGTGTGATCAGTGTGGGGGTAATTTACCTAAAACTGTGAGCGCTCACTTTGTCATTTATTAT
Organism: Spondyliosoma cantharus; assembly: GCA_900302685.1. Classification (NCBI taxonomy): domain Eukaryota; kingdom Metazoa; phylum Chordata; class Actinopteri; order Spariformes; family Sparidae; genus Spondyliosoma; species Spondyliosoma cantharus. Next base: position 14,702 of record OMLP01041721.1, on the reverse strand, counting down.
CGTAAATGAAAGGTTCTGGACAGTTGTTTGGACAAAAGAAGCTACTTGAAGATGTCACTTGGGCTCTGGGAAATAGCGATGAGCGTTTTTCTTAAATCTGTCGACACAATGTAGGCTAAATAACGAGTCATTTAATCGTGGGAATAATCATCAGATTGACAATGAAAACCAGAGTGGTACTCAGCAGAGTGCATACCTCCGCCAACACCCAACAGCCCCCTTTAATTCAATCGAAGCTAATCCTAAATCATAGTTGATAACACTCCAAATGTTAAACCATCCATAACTTCTCAACCATAATTTCCAGATCGAGGATGCACATCGAATTGTACTCACTCATTGATACCAGTGACCTAAATATGACTGACTCTGAAACTATCCCATCTCTCTACGTAAGGAAAGTGAGGTCCTCGATGTCCGTCCCTTTATTCAGATCTACGTCAAAAGTTAATGGGGTCTATTCTGGGCAGAGACCCTTCAACCAAGTTTCATGGAGTGTTTGCTGTTTTATTTTAAACTGATGTTTGCATTGATTATCGTACTAGTTAACTGATATGACAGTGTAGCATGTGTTTAATAGATAGTACTTGACCGGCTATGACAGAAAATGACAAGTCTGAAAAATCTGTTCATGGGTCCAGGTCTGTGTCTCGAGTCTCTGTCGTTGTAGAGAAAGAAGCAGATGCAATAAAAAAAACAGTCGATGTGTCTTTGTGTCTCTTTGTGTGCGCAGCTGAGAGGTCATCTCAGGAACATGAGCAGGTGGAGGAGTGTCGGAGCCAAACCAAAGTCAGCAAGAGCAGAAGACAGACCAGCAACCAGTCAGACAGCGAGTGCTGCTCCGCAAGACCTCACAGATGAGGTGAAACTGGACCATGAACACTTAATCTGTCCTGCGCTGGAGCGAAATAAAACATCTGAAACACAACGACAAAACAAGAAGCACTTATCAACTGTTGACTCCCTGTGATCCATTACTGCTTTAGCTAAGATTCATAAGATAATTCATAAGATTCCAGATGCAGGTTTCAGAGCAACATGTTGTGCCTCTCTGTTATTTTTAGTTGTCATTTACCAAGTACGGCAGGTATTTCATGGTCCATTGGACTATATTATACAGACATACACATATACTCAATTCAAGTATTTGAACTAATTCCTGTCAAGGATACATTTTATGTGTAAAGATCAATATCTAATATAAAAAAATGTCTATGTTCTGACTTTTAGTTTCACAAGTCGAGGATGTCCATGGAAGAAAATCTGCCAGACTGGTCTAAAAGGACCACAGACCATGAGGTGGACTCAAGTTTTTTTGTGTCAGCCATTTTTCTCTCATACAGTCTTTTCCTTTCCCCTCTTATTCCTCTGAGCGTTTCGTTGCATGGCACTCGGTGAGCACTTCAGTCATGACAAGGTGCTATAAGTGTGCACATATCTTCTATATTGTAGAATGTTTTAATAATAGATTAGGTCATAAGCCACTGCTGTCAGAGTTATACACAGGTCACTCCGAGCGAGGACGAGAGTACATTTTTATGACGCTGGGTCTGAGAGTGACAAAAGAAATGAATTATTTCGCTCCAGGATGAAACATGTTTAGGAGCCAGTGCTGCGCATGAATGTATTCATTTATAAACATGGTCTTCAGGCGACTGGGTGTCAGCTGGGTCACAGTGAGAGACTGAAGGAGATGAGGGAAATGGCAGCGCTCCATGAGCGCCAACTGGCCCTGATACATGCTCACAACCAGCAGCTGGAGCAGCAGAGAGACGGTGAGGAACAAATGCCCTGAACTGCCTGGGACCTTGTAATCCAAACATCCTCAGCTTTTGTGTAAAGATCTGAGCTGAAATTCCCCTCAAATGTACACTCAATAGTGCCTTCAAAGACAGTGTTAATTTGTGTGTGTGTGTGTGTGTGTGTGTGTGTGTCAGAGCTGGCCCATCAGGCGAGTGTCCTGTCTGAGCAGAGCAAACCAGCTCACCTGGAGAGTCTGCTGATGGAGCTCAGAGAACAGGAGGAGAGAAACGACGAGACGCTGCAACAACTCTCTGAACATCTGCATGTGTTACAGTAAGAGTGTACATGTCCTGGAAATGTTTAGCAGCGCGAGGCTTTTCGATGCTCTTATCAGACGTTTACAGCCTTAGCAAAGTGAAAATAACAACAATACATTTTTCTAGAAAATCTGTATGTAAGTAATCTCTGTAAAAAACTGGCCTCTGTCGGCAACGCTGTGTTTGGTCACAACTCACAACACAACAAATCTCTTACTCTTACTGAACTCTCATGTATACATTACACAACTATTATTTAATATAGGCTGAAAGACACCTTAAAGATATGTTTTATGTATCTAACCAAATTTACGGATTATAGAATCAAACATAGCTAGAAAGCAAGAAATGGTAAACCTGAAAATATGTGGGGCAACAATGTGTTTTAAAAATAATCAATCAAAACACAAATTGAATGTTGCAAGGAAACATTGGTAGCTAGTTAACAAGCAATGCTAGCCTTTAGAAATCATAAGTGATGCTCGCAACCCTAGTTTTGTTAGCTAGCAAGCAAATAGCAAGAACTTTTCTAATGGAAAAACGTTTCAGCTAAAATTAACATGTGTTACTTTCTAGTCAGCATGCTGTGTTAAAAAAATATTGTGGCTATGTTAAGTTTCATTCAAACAAAACTTTAATGTTTGAGGTCACGTTAGCTAGTCAGCTAAGACACCTTCACAAGCAAAGCTAACCTCACAATCAAGGACGTTACTGTATGTGATGCTAACAATGCTACTCAGGTTAGCTTGCAAGCAGTGAAAAACAAACCTGTTGTAATGAAAAACGTTTCAGAAACAACATTACCTTTATCCTGGGTCCTTTTTCCTCCAATTTCCTCTCCTCCCGCTCTTCATGCCAGTTCTAAAGTGTCTGTTAGGAGCTATTTGGGCTACGCTGCTCGGTTCATCAGAATAACCTGTGAAAGGACATTTAATGCTGCAGTAACAAGCTGACTCAACAGGATGGCACTGCTACAAAAAAAAGAAGAAAAAAAAGATGACCAAAACGTTATGAAGCGTGCCGCCGCGTTACCATGGCCACGGAGAGCTGAAGTCACGCCCATTCCGGTTTCCCTCATGGGAACTTCTTTCTGAAAAACTCTGTATGGCAGCGAATGGAGAGAGACAAACAAATGTTGATCCCGTCTGAGTTACGTCATGAATCACACCTAGTGTTTGTCGGTTTGAAAGATCATTTTCCACATCAATAAAATCACAGTTTGTCATAAAATTGATGAAACACAAAGACGTCAAAATACGTAATTATAAAGACTACACAGCCAATAGTCGTGTTCGTGGCGTCGTCTTGTTGAACCGTCGCCATGACAATGATTTTTAAGCGCTTTTAAATAATTTCAATTTTAAAATATGGGAGGAATGTTGTTTAAAAATCTGACAGAAGAAGAATGGTCCTGGGCTGACTGCACTGGGATTCAACAAAGAGTTTATTTAATGTGTATTTGTTCGGCTAAATAATGTCGGCACAGACACATTGGACTACAGAAAGAAATGAATGCTTCTGTGGTGCTCTCCCCCAGAGATGAATATTTAGTGAAATAGGTTATTTTTCTTTTCCCCCTAGCTGCTGGATGACTCAGAGTGTCAATTATGTGTTTCATCGTGCCTGGGTAGTCCCTCATTGTAACATTTGCGGTGGGATAAATTGAATTTCCTATTGTATGGCAACTCATGGCTGGGAAACTTTCCATAGATGCCAGAATATGATTTAATTTAGATGATCTACTGTGTTTTCTTTTTCTTGTTAGTGTGCGAGAGGTCTCTGTACCTGCTGATCTGCCCGATCCACGCAAGGATGAAAAGATGCACCATGACAGCTACGAGCTCATTTCTTGTTCAGAGGGCGCTCTCTCTACCCAGATAAAGTACTTACCTACATCCTTCAAGAGCCATTTATCTAAAAAAACAAAACAAAACAAAACAAAACACTATTGCGTGGAAGAATAAGATGGAGTGCATTTCTCTCCCCACAAAGAAAATCCGGTTGTTTATATGTGAATATGAATTAAGTCTAATGAGCTGCCTGGTTATATGAGTGTCAATCAGGTCTCTCTGTTGCAGAGCCCTGCGGCGGGCATACATGCAGTCAGGTGGGTCAGATCCAGCCATCGTGGCACGAATGGTCGACCTGCAGGCAGAAGCCCAAAGCCTGGAGAAGACCCAACCAGTGTCAGCCGGCAAGAGTAAGCCTCAGAGTGACGCTGGACAGAAAATACGTGGTGCTTCTCGCTGTACAACTCAACACAGCTGTGCTCAGTGGTGCCTTTATTAAATTTATTCAGTTTAATTTTTTCCACTCTAAAAACTGATTTCCTCTACTCACTCCACGGCTATTAGATTCTAGTCCTACACTTAAAGGTCCCCTCTAGATATGTTTTAAAACACTTCTAATAATGTGTTTCTAATATGTTTTAAAGTTCTAGACTCTTGTTAAAATCCTTGAAACTGCATCGCCTCCAGTCTCCCTCATCGAAAAAATCCTAAATCTATGATTCTGATTATATTTGTCATTCAGAACCTTATCTGCTTCACAGGAGATGTCTCGTACTTTACTAATAAGTCCATCCTTGCATCGGTTTCCACATCACACTCCTGGCTGTAGTCAGGAGTGTGATGGAGGAAATACTGAGCTCCGCCATCCCCCAGAAAAATGTGACCAAAAACATTAATTAGGTCTCAATTCTCAAGTCTCGTTTATATTGTTCAAAACATTGTATTCATTTTATCTGTTATTTTTTGTACATTTTATTTCTAAACGTTAGCTTTTCGTGAGCAAAGAAAACATATTTCCAGCATTGTGACAACGGATTTTTAGATGATCCAGTGGGGTTTGCCAATGGATTATTCAGACGAATGAGAATTTTCTCAACCATAACTAACACCGATCATTCCTTTAGTTATGAATTTATTAAACAAGTCAATTTCAATGTATTGTGTCTTAAAAAAAAAATTACTGAAATCAGCCTGTAAACTACCCATCAATGTAGAATGCAAACCCGGTCCAGGTCCCAAATTCCCCCAGAAATGACACAGGACCTGACGTCAGTGTCCCCAGTTATAGCCACAGCCTTCATCACGTGTATATGCCAGGTATTGGACCAGGATGGGCTTCCTAACTGCTCGTGATGTCATAAATCGTGCTCGTAGGACCGCCTCTGCACACTCAGTACATCATTCTAAACTGACCTGCATTATTGTCCAGAGGTGAAGCCTCCTCAGCGGGGTCCGAGCTGGGAGCTGCTGGCAGTGGAGCAGGAGAACCAGAGACTGGAGGAGGAGATCCTCAGGATGCAGCTCGCCCGGGGGCGACGCCACAACAATGAAGGTTGGAGAGTTCTCACAAATGAGGGACGAGGCTCACTGTTGTGATGGAATGAGCTCAAAATCGTAGTTTAGTTCTATTGCCGCCATAAAAATCAGAGCACAAACAAACCTCAACGGGCCCATTCAGCTACTTTTTTGCAGAAGGGCTAGATTTGAAGAAAGGTGCCGAGGAGCCAGGCTTTCTTCATTTCTTTCTCAGCTTGACAATTCAATGGCACTTCTCCACTCTATTTATCAGCTTTCACATTTGAAAAAGGAACATTATATACTGTATGAGCAAGGGTATGATACAAGAAAAAAGCAATGCACCTTTTTATTTGTAGAAGTAGGCTGTCAGTTGAATTCTTGGAAAATGTTCTCTACTTTAACTGCCGGGGTTAAAACTTTTGAATGAAATAAGAGTGTGTTTGTGCTCAGCAACAGATGTATTAATGAACTGGCTAATTAGCCTGCTAGCTAAACGACCAAGGAGCCGAATGAGCCGAACGAGGCTGTCAAAGGGCGGCATTGGCCGACAAGCTGCCAGTTGGATGGGTCTGTTTTAGGCCTACTGGTACACTGATAGTAAACTCACTACATTATATTATCTTTAACAGTTTGGTACTACCGCATTCTGCCTCTTCATTGATGATCCTTGGCCCTTGCATTGTGATACATGCAGTTTTATGAGTTGAATTCGCTTCATAGCAATATCGTGACAAGCTACAAGTGTCCTGCTGACACTGTGTACTGAGCATTTTTTGTTACGCCGTCGTGAAAACAAAATTCCCACCAAATCTAGTCGTGCTGCCATCAAAGGGACATTATTTTTAGGTCGATTCCACGTGCGAAAGTCCCTGAGCCTAACATTGTCGTCGACGTGAAGAATTAATACTGTAGCTCAATAGTAGTCCCACACAGAGGACATCTTGTCTTTGTGTGTCCTCTCTCAGCGGTGATGACTGAGCTCGAGCTGATTCAGAGGGAGAACCACCTGCAGATTTCCAGTTTGCAGGCAGAGATGGAGAGAAGCAAAGAAGCTCCCAGGCCCAGGAGACAGCCTCCTCCTCCACCTCCTCATCCACCCCCACTCCAAACCAAGACTCACATTTATGCACCTCTTTCACTGGTACATCATTTACAGTTGGCGTCCAACTGAATTACACAATTCTGTGAAAGAACATGGCAGACAACTCCTCTGGACTGGTTCTTTTTACTTGCATTTAATCGTGTCATTTAATGGGTCCTGAATCATCGACGGTGTTTGTCTGTGACATTAATTCCGATTGTGTTCGTCCTCAGCTTGAGGCCAGATCCTTCTCCTCTCCACCGGAAAGGTTCGCGTTGGACTCCCTGGACTCTCTGGGTCCGGCCCCCTACGACCCCACGTCAGTTTAATTCTACAAACCATCCACTGTATGCCAAGCCATTCACACGTCTGAATCACACACTGGGCTCACATCATGCATTCGTTTCCTCATCAATTCCCTCAAATATCCCAAAGTCACATTTAATTGAAAATGCCTCTCATGAATTTAAACTGACTAAAGTCCTCTGTTGTTTCAGCGCTGGTTTTGTGGTTTTTTATGACCTGGTGCTGGGGGCCGAGGTCTCTCAGAGGGCTCTGCGCCTGGTGGCAGCTCTCTACTCAGAGGGTCAGGAGGTGGGACCGCCGACTGCAATGCCCCCTGTCCAGTGCCTGCCTTACACCCACAGCCTCGCCCCTACAAACTATGCCCTCCTGTCATTTAAACAGTCTGTACCCAGGTATCGTATAGAACTGTGGAGTGACATAACATTTCTGTGGACAAGGCACTGTTAAATAATGGGAGGGAAAGGAAATGACCCAAAATCCTCTTTAATGTATGAAGAAAAAGCATTCGAGAAAAAATCATCATGCATGCCTCTCTCAGACGTCGTACATATATCTGAACCTTTCCTCCTGTAGGATCCAGCCGTCACCCTCCTTCTCTCTAGTGGTGGAGGTGCAGGCAGCAAGGGATCTGGATGTTCACGCTCAGGAAGCCTTTAAACTGGCACCCTGCGGCTGGGCGCAGATGCAACTCTTTGATCAGTTCAACCAGGTAAAAATGGATTTAATGATCGATTGGTTTTGCATTATTGTGTCATGCACAGATAATATGCCCAGCCCAAACAGGCTTACAGAACACCATTACTTCATTACCTCATAACAAGAACATCCGATCTGAAATACGATCCTCACTCAGTTTAATAACATTCAGAATTTTCGGTATCGCTGACAGAATTTCTTAAGTGAGGAACTATGAGTTGAGATGGCACAAACCCTGCCCTGCATTCAAAATAACCGCCCAAAATGGCAGTAAAACTACTGTCGAGTGTGTATGGCGATGACAATGAAGGTGGGGAGCGACAGAAACACCAAAATATCCTGATTGAAATTCTACTCAACCTGTTGGAGAAGCGAACACTCATGAAGCAGTTAACATTGGTGATGTTAAAGAAACCGGCATTCATGTTAGACTCTTAGAAAAGCTAGCTAACACTGACGTTAGCATGTAGGAGAAGCTCAGTTAATATCATTTTGTTGATGATTATCAAACACTTTTACTAATTTTAATGTAAATTCCTGCTGAGGAAATTAATACATTGATTGCATCATCTGGCAGAATTGAGCATTTAACTATCACAGATTGTCATGCAAATCTAAATCACCATCCAATGTTTTTGTGTATATGGACACTATATGTCATAACACTTTAACATCTTGTCTCCACCAACAGCTCCATAGTGGCCACTGGAGGGTGCCGGTGCGCTGTCTGCCTATTAGACCCTCATTGAGCCTTGCTCAGCTCAACTCAGTGCCCCAGGTACACAGACCTCCAGGGTTATTTTGGGCAAACACCTGAACACAGCAGTTTCTACATAAACAATGTCGTTCATTATCCACCCAAGTTTATGTAGATGTTCTGTTTGGGGCTGATGCAGCTTTTTGGAGGCTGAAGCGAGGCAGTAAATGACACACCTGACCTGAATGCGTTTCTGTGAACTTCAGGTGGGCAACATGGAGCTGTGTGTACGTTTGGTCAACGGACGAGACGGAGATGTACAAACTCTGGCAAAGCCTGACCCGGCCAGCACCAGCCACTATAAATATCCAGCTATGGTAGTCTAATTTTTTTAGGATTTTTTTAAAATTGCAGTGGTATAAAACCTAACATCCCATGATCTGACCTACCATAATCCATTTGTGGGAACTTGTCAAAGATGTCATCTTAAGTCTAAGTGTTAATGAGAATATTACCTTTGGTGAGTACTGTGATACCAGTGTCAAAGAAATACCAAAATTAATATTTGGGTAATCAAGTTAAATTACTTGAATGTAAAAATCACCTGTGGAACATTGAAAAGTATCACCTGAGGGCATTTTGTTGTCACATTGAAGTACACGCTACTTTGAGTTGTGTGTTTTTTTTCCCCCTTTTTCTTCTTTAAACAAAACACACAAGCTTCACTGTGGTGTTGTTTCTCATTGTCTCTATTCAGAGGTCCTCATATCCTGCTTATGTCAGTGGAAACGCAGCGCAGCCAGTTTCATCTGATCCACAACCCACTGGAGAGATCAACTCACCTCTTTCACTGTTCAATGATCACCAAGACCCTCCATCTACAGAGGAGGCCAGGCGGAGTTGAAAACCTCTCAACAACCAGGCTGTAGCAATATGAACCGTTGTCCTTTAAAGACAAGAAAAGGGCATTTTCTTTTCCGTTACGCTTGAAATATGCAGGAGTCTAAAGGTAGAAGCCTAGTAATCCAAGACAGTCTTTGTGTAGCAGTAAATTGATGGAAAAGAGCAGAGATTTCCATTTTTAAAACTGAACAGTGCAATTTGAATCAAGTGCCTTAGGTTTGTTAGAATGATGCAATCTGTAAATAAAGTGATTATGTTCCTCAGTCATCTGGTCTTTGAAATAGCAGGGAACAGTATAATGTCCTATACTCTTCCAAGCAGCAACTACTGTTTGTCCTCACAGTTGTGTCAAGTTCCCAGAAAGTCTAAAGAATCCCATGATACAAACTTACATCTGCAAATTTTTTTTTTATTCTTTTACTACAAGTATACAAAACTGGACAGACAAGTCTATGAAAATGGATCTTATTTACAGAAACAAAGTGTTGGAGGTGGAGGGGCTGGATAGGCATGCTGTGCTGGTTTTGTAAATCAGGAGAGACGAGGATGGTCACGCTGAAGACTTGACATGGGATGACTGGCTGGCAGGCTACAGGGAAGAAGGAAAACAAAAATTAAAACAGCAGGAAAGGCGCAAACATTCTGCTGCATATCTGGTCTCCGGGGAAGTGTTTTCAGATGGCTGGTTTGTCTTCGACGGCTCTTTTAAGAGTGCCGTCTGCTGCAGTTTCATCTACAATTGTAACTGTAGAAAGAAACGTTTAGACAGACATGAACTTTAAGCAATGCAAATACAGCGTTTTGTTATTTAACCACAGTAACAGCTGCTGCATGTCTAGTTAGAAGCTCTGAACGAACACTACCGTTCGCTTCATACAGATAAAAGGCAAAAAAAAAAAAACACAACTGTCAAGTCTGTCAACTTTATATCTCTCTAGTCTGGTTGGCCAGTAGCCACAGACTTGGTATCAGCACAATAATCCAGATGACCTAAAGCATTAAATTAAAAAACAGGATTCTTCCAGGCTTCCTTAGTAGTTTTGAGTATGAATTTCCTGCATACATTCAGATTGCAACATTTAAGCCTTTACAGATGGCTTACAGCTCCTGAAAAACCTCCTGAATCCAAATTTGGACACCTGGATCGCCACCAGAAGCCACATGCAACTACCAGCTACTGCATGTTTGGCCATCCCCTCCATCTCAATCTCTGGAGTACGTAGGACAGAAGCCTATCACTCGCCTCCTGTGATTTTCCCTCCTCGACTCCATTGCCGTTGCTGGCACTAGAGTCACCGCTGCCATTAACTGAGGCTTCCTGTTTCGCTTGTTTAGCATCAGTGTCCTTTACTGGGCTCTCCTCCTCTGGTTTCCTCTGTGTAGAAACATAAAACCATGACAAAAGGGAGGGGGAAGAGAAGACTGAACGCTTCTGTGCACAACAATGCAAACAACCTTTAACAATAAAAAGGTTGACATTTTAGAGGGAAACTGGAACCAAAATTGACGCCAAGGAGCATTCACTAATGTCAAAGTCAAGCACACTGGCATCATGCACACAAATAAGCGAATAAAACCATAAATCAGAGCATTAAGCAGCATCACAACCACCTACACTCACACCACAACTACAGTAAGATGACCAACAACAGTCACTTCAAAAACCACAACACACAAGCTAAAGACTGACATGCTCAGAAAGACGCAACATCCCAACAACCAATGCAGTCACACACACACACCTTGGAACATAAAGTGAGCGGCACATGGCCAGCTTCAATATAGAGATGATTACAGCTCCAGTGAAGGTTCTTACTTCTTGATCAATTAATTCATTGGCTCCATTCTGTTGTTTGAACTGAACAAAGAAAGAAAACAAAAAAAAACAAAAAAAACAAAAAAGATGGCAGGAGGAGATCAGTGGGCCTAACCTTTTTCCTGACGAGGTGAGAGATGTCTGAGGCGGCTTTGGAAGACGAGGCACTGCCAGATGATTTAACTGGGATCTGAAATGGAAAAGTTGAGACGTGTTGTGGCATTAATGCGTGTTACTAATGTGACATTGAAGAGTTTTAAGACGTGCGCAAATACCGTCTTTACTTGGCTGGCTGTTGTAAACGCTGAGGACGACGAAGGGCCTCCATTTTCACACAGGAATGCTGATGAGGTTGAGGCTCCACCCTGCAAGAGGTCAGTCAGTCACTCAAAAGCGGAAGCTGTAAATTTAGATCTCTATACTGCACCCAAAAAACCTCCAGGTGCAACTGGACACTTAAATACCAAGCCATGAAAGCCAAGATGAACCAATTTACATTTTCTGCGGTGATTTTCACCACATGCTGTGCAACCGTTTACTCACTAGTGTCTGCTGGATGGCCTGCGAGGCAGCGCTGGCTGTTCTCTGGCTTTCCTTGGCATCCTCGACCTTTTCCCTGATGTCAGGCAGAAGCTGCTTCAGCTCCTCCATCTCAACTTTCTCTTCCGCTGCACCATCTGCTCCTTCTGCCGCAGCGATCGCCTCCTGCAACATAGCTTTACACCGACCATCATTGATTAGTACATCACACAGTGCAGGTGATGCCCTCCACACAATGTACCAGTCACTAGTTATGCTGATCTTCAGAGGGGGAAAAAAAACCTACCCAGACGGGTCTCGATGACCTTTATGGAGCTGTTGTAGTGCTGGATGGCCTGGCTGTACTGATCCATGTAGCACAGTGTGGTGGCAACGTGATAGTGGGTCTCTGCCAGCAGACGACTGTGGGGAGGAAGGTGCTTCAGCTGCAGGGAAAGACACTCCTGGAAGTCTTCCAGCGCCTGGGGATAGTTACCTGGAGGACGGAACATGTGGGACTCAGTATCACTTTCGAAGATTGTTTTGTTTAGGGACCCCAAGTGCCACGCAAGTAGTGAGTAAAAAGATTTAAAAAAAAAAAAAATGTGTTTAGTGCACGTTTCAGGCCACACATCCGAAACGTGAAATGTGTTGACGCCAGCACACAAATCTCAATAAAGAGACAAATACAAGCTCTTCTACTAATCCTTCGATCAGGAACACTTCCTGTTGTTTTTATAACATCCCTATAACTGCGGTACTGCAAAACTGGATCGGAGCCTGAGAGTCCTTTTTATTTATCGTTTGTTTTGTTCATTTATTTTGGATATTTAAAATGTCTTCTTCACATTCCAATTCAATGTTACATATTCTTTAGAAATAAAAGTTTATTGATCTTTGAAAGGGTGTACTTTCATTATTATGCCATTATCATATTGGTTGAAAAATGGTCTCAAAACGACAATATTATCGTTTATCGCGATCATTTCTGGGACAATTTATCATCCAGCAAAATTTGTTATCGTGACAGGCCTACCAAAGACAAGTACCAACTATGAAAAAGTGTTTAAAAAAAATATATAAAATAGTCACTAAACAAATGTTCTGTGAGCAGCCAACAAGGGATTCTGTAAGATGCCATGACAGGATAGTATCAAGGCTCAGGAATAACCAGGGGCCTCATTTATCAAATGTTCTTGGATCTGCTTTTCAGGTGCTGTGATCATCTATCAAAGCTTTGTCATTCTGTTGTACCGACAAAGTAGCACGACAAAAATGAGATTACATTTCTCCAGGATCAATAACAGAAGACACAATAAATAACACAAAATATATAAATATAATAATTTAAAACTGAAACTATGACTAAGGCTTGTGAAGTGCACATCCACTCAAAATATTTAAGTTCCAGGAATTCCTATTTGTAGCTCAAGTGATCCATTAATCTTACAAATGACTTCTGTACAGATGAGAAGTCTTTTTGGAAGATGAGACCTCTCAATCCTGGAAATTCAGTGTGCTGTAAGAAACCTACCTGATTCAGCACTGACTTCTCCGAGTTTTAGATATGTCTGGGCTGCCATCAGCTGGTCATCTTTGCCTTCTTGTCTGTGGGAACAAGTAGGATTCAATGACAAATTTTATAAGGTGACCTGACCTGCTTGAACTTGTGTGTGGTGTAAATGTAACAACTTCTTAACTGCCAACAGGCTTGCTTTTTTGCCGTTGTTCTACCACCAAGTTCCTCTTGCAGTGTTGAACTTACCTTTTGTAGATTACTTTGGCCACCTCCAGCATCTCCCACGCCAACTGCAAATTCCCGACTTCGTCCTCTTCCTGAAAGGCAAGGAAAATAAAAAAATAAAAATATATATAAAAAAAAATATCCAATTATGTTACACAGGTTCCAATTTAATAAGTCTAAAGAGCGCTCACCTTATCCTGCCCATTTGTCTCTCCATCCTCATCGTCGTCGTCATCATCATCATCGTCATCTGTTGAAGCAACAGATTGGCAGTTATACAGGGCTAGATCTCATTTCACATCATACTGAAGGCAAATTCACCATTTCACCTAAGGTGCAATAAGCTCCTTCTCTGGTGCATTTTCCCTTCACCTTTTTTTAAAAAACACCTGTGAACTGGCCTGTTTCCAAGTCAGGAAATATCAAGATTGTGCTCCGCCCATGCACACAAACTGTTCTGAATCCAAAGTTTAACTGCCCTCAGGTTCCTCATCGCCCTGCTCAGCATCAGTCTTTGATTCCTCGTCCTTTGAGTCCTCTTGCTTTGCCACCGTCTTCTCCCCATTCACCGTTTCTTTTCCAGGAGCCAGACTTTCCTTGACAGCATTCCCAGGAGCACCTGGGCTTTTCTCCTCTCCATTCACATCAGCCATCTGGACTGAACTTGGAGGTTCCTCTGATCCATTCACATGTTTGACTACGGACTCCACAACATTTTCCTTGCCCGCCTCAGTCTTGTCATCCTCTGCCATCGCATCATACACCTGCTTTCGTAGCTCATCTCTAGTTTTCTCTGCACCACAGTGGCATTTGAAAAGTTACCTTCACATTAGAGTGCGTCTTCGGAATACAAATTCAGTTTCTGTGACAAACACTTGCCTGAAAGCTCACAACTCATTTTGTTACAACTACACCAATACTGCATTTGTACATGACTGGAAATGGGAGGAAACAACCTTCTTGCATTTGAGCCAATATTGATGAAAAACATGAAGACACCAAAGTGCTGTCTAGCTTCTTACCTGCTCCAGACATGTGCAAGTCACTTTTCTTACTTTACACAAGTCCTGTGTTTTACCAGAACCGAGATTTAAGAAAAGCACATGCAAGTTAGTAAACCTGAGAGCAAGCGAGACAGACAGATGATTCTGACTTAACCAAATGTTTCCTCAATTTTCCTTGTTTGGAACGAAAATCAAAAACAGTGTTTTGACTAAAACTAAGTTAATGTTGAGACTGACAATATCCAAGTCACTTGTGATCCTGCTCCTTTAAGAGGAAAGCCTTTTGTGATGACAGAAACACTAATACTGACCATCAAGATTGTTGGCACTCTCAATGTTGGAGTTGTTTGGCTGATCCTCTTCCTCAGACTCTTCTGGGACTCCCTCCAGGGCATTACCAAGGACACTGTTCTCCATCCTACCAAACACACACAAAATACCAGAATAGCCAAAGTAAACAAAATAGGTAGCGCTAACAAGGAAAAAGGGTCAAGCTGAAAAACTGTCAATTTCAAGTTTACATTAAGCAGACGCTTCTGTCCAAAGCAACTTACATCAAGAACATTTG
>OMLP01041720.1:0-17302 GCA_900302685.1 Spondyliosoma cantharus | reverse complement strand
TAGCTGCAAAGCTGGCCTGTACCAGCTACTGCTTCTGCAAAGGCCATGACAGTAAATGTTGCAACCCGCTCACACACTCACAGCAAGATGACAAGAATGTAGAGTCTGAAGAAGAAGATGAAGACGGAGCAGACGATGACATTGATGATGAAAATATTGTTATATAGTGCAGAGTAGCAGAAGTGCAAGGCGCTCTTGCTTGATGAAAGTTTTCTAGTTGTAACACATTGTGTAACTAGTGCACATAGAGTCTTCTGCTTTAATAATTTTGGCTATACTTGTGTTTTTAAACCTGTTCCAGGACTCTTGTGTTCTACCTGTAACTTGTATTATACTCCTTTCTCTATATTATTTAGTCATAGTCATAGTATTCTAGTTTGATATGGTACTTGCCTTTGTTATCTCCAATGTCACCTCAGAGTGTGACGTTATGTGAATTAAAATGTACATATTCTGCATCATTTGGATAATTGTGTTCATAAATATCCTACAATTTATTCTTATAGATTCAGCTAAATTGACTCGAAATTCATCAGAATCGGCCCACTGGGAGTTGAAATATGGCCACTTTTGGTTTAAAGTGCCATTTTGAATTTTGAAAATGTCAGAAATGGATTCGGCATCCTCAATAACCCCCAAATCCACTCCAATATTGTCTAAATCGGCCAAGCAGTTGCTGAAATATTGCCCATATAGGCGATTAATGCTAATGAATGCTAATAATGCAAATCATGCTAATTATGCAAATTGCCCAACATATGCAAGTTAGATTCCGGCAGTTTCTTAATGCTGGGGACCCATACTGTACATTTCTAACATAAAACTTTGGTGTACTCAACATTTCTAGGTTCACATTCCTGGCAAATAGACTATAAGTGCTGTAGCTATAATGAGCTGACTAGCAGAGGAGTGTTAATGAATTGGACAGTGTGCATATTGACACAGATGTATGAAGCGTAAGGTATCATTTATACTTTATCAAGGCTGTTAAAGACAAATACAGTCAGACCGCATCAAAAACTTTATATCTTATTCTAGACTGACAGCTAAAGCAAGTTGATGATATCTATCTCAGCTAAAGGAGACAGGTTGGTGGATTGGCAGGAACAGAAGCAGTGAAGTAGACAGGGACTTCCAATCCATGGGGGATCTGGTACAAATATGGCCATGGCTCCAACAAGGCTAAATTACTATACGCTGCTGTGTCAGCAACTATGTTTCATTTATTCAAACTGTCATGCTTCCATTTTCCCCCGCTCTGCAGGTGGAAATGCTAAGCTGCGTTACCAGATCACATCAGGGAACACAGGAGGGGTGTTTGATGTGGAACCAGAGGTGGGCACTATCTTTATTGCCCAGCCTCTGGACTATGAACAGAACAAAAGGTAAGACGTTTAGTTTATAATCACCTGAAACAAGGAATCGTTGCATTTGTGTTGCCTTTTAAAGAGCCTTATATATCTGGTGTTTCACTCCATGTTTCTGCCATAGCCCAGACTGAAAAAATAATACTTTAAGAACTTTAGAGAGAGCTTTTAGATAGAGATATAACTTTTTTTTTTCGGTTATTTGTTGTTACCTCATCTAAATGGTCAAAAGCAGTCAAGTATTCAGCCATGACTTTGGAAATAAATTCTTGCTGGCAGTTCCTTAAGTAAACTCCAAAATCCTCTCGACAGTTATTTCCACTGATTCCAAAACTTCTTTTCAGTATTAATCAAAACACACCAAACTATGTAAAAAAAAAGGTCCCGGATTTAAAAATATCAGAATTCCGCTTTTAGAACATTTCAATTAAGTGTTTTGTGCAGAGCTCCTTTGGAAATAATCAGTTGCTATTTTGTAAATGCCTCTGATAAAGCTGAACCTTTTGCTTAGGTACAAGCTTCATGTCCTGGCTTCAGATGGGAAGTGGGAGGATTATACAACAGTAACGGTAAACGTTGTAAACAAGAACGACGAGGCTCCAGTGTTCACCGTTAATGAGTACTACGGCAGCGTCACAGAGGAACTGGATGGCTCACCGGTGTTTGTGCTGCAGGTATAGTCCTCTCATTATTAACTGTTTGGTAAGAGTGTGTGAGCATTTTTGGAATAAGCTGTTTCATTCACTAAAGCGTAAATCGAACATTGTCTTGCTTACAAAACCAACTTTATTATGCTTGTTCTGAATGATGAACTGCACAGGCAACGGAAAATATTAATTTTTATTACACATCAAAATGTTTCAAAGCATTTTCCTGCCATTCTTTCAAAGCTTCTTTAGAAGTCCACTGAAATCTATTCGATATTGCTGCCACCATTATTTAGTATTTAGCTAATTATTTAGTTGAGTAAGTCAGTCCTTTTTTTGGGATTTCTTTTTTTGAATTTGATTTGAGTTTTTATCCAGTAATTACTGTGCAGCCATGGCACATACTGTATGGTTCGTTGTGAAATGTGTTTACTCTGAAGCTAGTGTATGTATTTTATAAGTAATCATTCTAGTGAATTGTTAACTTGTGTAAATGGTAACAAATACAAATACATTTATTTTCACGCAGTTCTAGAGTAACAACTCACTTTGAATATTTTATCTCCATTATTAACAGTATGTCTATCATGTGAGAGAGTTTTCAACTACATACAGTGTTTTGTAGATAGTAAGCCTGGTGCTCTCTTCCCTCTCTACATATGTAAGAAGACATGTCTTACTCTTCTAACAGAACATGAGTTCATTTTGCTTCTACATCACACTGCAATTAAAGTTCTGAACTGAAACATCTGTGGCCTGCCCTGGGTGTAATTGCTGCTGATGTCTTGAGGATCAGTGTGTGAATGAGCAGACAGAAGAAGAGAGGCAGGAGAGGTGGGGGATGGAGTTGAGGAATGATGCCACATTTACCTGAGAGTTCATAACTACACAGAGCTGTTGTGAAGTGCTTCCAGTCAAGATATCCCTCCAAGTCAGCAGCATTTCAATAATTAAATATGTTAAAAAACTCATTATACTGTCATCGCCCTCTCTGTCTTGCTGTACCTTTGATGTTGTAGGTAACAGCGTCTGACCCAGATAAGGATGCTGACCAGGAGGCCCTGCGTTACTCCCTCCATGGCCAGGGTGCTGAGAGTGAATTCATAATTGATGAGGTCACAGGCAAGATCTATGCCCAGCGGACATTGGACCGCGAAGAGCGTGCTGTGTGGCGTTTCGTTGTCTTGGCCACAGACGAGGGTGGCGAAGGTCTGACAGGTTTCACCGACGTCATCATCAATGTGTGGGACATCAATGACAATGCACCTGTCTTCACCTGCACCCCCAGCTGCCACGGAGACGTAGCAGAGAACTCATTGGTTGGGACATCTGTGATGGAGATGACAGCCACCGATCTGGATGACTCTGCGGTTGGGCAGAATGCTGTGCTCTCTTACAGGATTATAGGTAGTTTAGACGCCACCAACATCGGGGTCGGCGGAGTACCTACCTTCTCAGAAATGTTCACTATCAACCCGACCACAGGGACCATCAGTGTAGCCATGGGCGGTCTAGACAGAGAGCTGGTTGAGTCCTACCTCCTGGTCGTAGAGGCCAGAGATGGGGGAGGGATGACAGGAACGGGAACCGCTACCATTCAAATCAAGGATATGAATGATCATGCTCCAAGATTCATCGATCACTCCTGCATGGCAAGGATCTCTGAGAATGCAGAGCCTAATGCAGAGGTGGGTCAGAGTATCCTCTCTGTTTATGAGGCACCATTTTTTATGACCTTACTTTATGTCTTACTTTACCTTACTTCATTCTCTCATTTATTTTAAAAATCTCTACAAATGTACATATAAGTGAAAACAATGCCATATGCTGACTCCTGAAATCAATAATGGTCTGAAGGTACCACTTTAAGAAACACAACACAGCTCAACTTTTTAACAATAAAACAATAACAAAAAAAGAACAATATCATTGTGTTGTCCCTTTTCCCATTGAAGAGCATCGACTGGCATATGCAATGCTACAATATTATCATATTTTCTTGCTCAGTACAAGACACATTGCAGCCCAGAAATCTAAATACAAAGCAAACAAAGAAGAAAAATGACTCTGGTCTTGCTGCTCCATATTATAATAAAGAAAATGTCTACATTTAATGTGAAAGGATAAATAATCTGCCTTTGGCAACACACAGTATGTGTGTCCTATATAATTGGAACACTTCTATTTTACAATTTATTGTTAGCAATTTCCCATTTTTAGAACATGTCAAATATTTATAGAATTTTGTGTAATCTGTAGCAGAATAGTGTCATTATGGAAACTGTTAACATCCAGAAGCCAAATTGTCTGCACCATTACAAATTCTGCCACTTTGCTATTATCAAAAATACACCACTACCAGATAGATTTGAATTAATATATTAGAAATGCAAGAAACCCATATATATTCCCAAATATATGAAGCCTATATATTTTTATCAAATTATATTGTTTGTTCTAAGGTCCTGGAGCTCGCTGCTGAGGACAAAGACACTGGAGAAAATGCTCAGCTTACCTTTAGTGTTGTGGCTGGAGACCAAGAGCAGAAGTTCTACATGGTCAGTCACAAGCAGGAGCAGCGTGGCACTCTGAGGCTTAAGAAACGTCTGGACTATGAACGCCACAGTGAGCAGAGGTTCAACCTCACGCTGAAGGTATGTGAACGTGGTTCCAAAAGCCCTGTTAGACCACAGGGGCTGGTCCTATTGAAGATTATTTGATTCAGCTTAATGTGTCTTTCTCCAATTCACGGGGTTTGAATTCACCTTTGTGGAAGGGACCTTCAGCTAAGGGTATGCAGCATGTGTGAAGGGGATATAGACACACGACTGACAGAAGCCAGATGATGAACAGTGCTGCTGTGCCTGATTTTGAAGTGTTGGATATATGAAATGGATTTTAGTAGGCTTCTGAAGTATGAATGCATTCACTTCTTCGACAGTTTGGAGAATGGTTTAAAGTTATTGAAAAATGGAAAAGGTTAGGGGGAATTTCTTAAGCACTGATCTCAGAGTTATTTATTTTCTATGGTACTTATAAATTGCTCAAAGCAACCAGTCAACCCATCAATCAAAAGTCAAGGCAAAGAATTTCAAGGTGAAGAGAACGCTTTGAAGCCAGTCAAACAGAAGGTGTCATATGGCATTTACAGACAGGAGTTTTAAAGTTCCACTCTGTAAATTGTCATATTGGTGACAGTAAGAGGGAAAATAACAAGACTTTGTATAAGGTGATATATAAATCAGCTACAGCACACTTATTTGTGCAAACAAATGTAAATGTTAGGTTTTATAACCAAACATGGTAAAACTCACAAACATTAGATAACAAGTGGCTTGATCAATTTAGGTGAGTTGTTCTTTTCACGTTTCCTTTGCTGGCTATGCAATAGTCATCAGAAATTGTTTGGACAAAAATTGCAATCACATTTACTGATGACTGTCTTGGATATATTGCAGCCCAGCCTTATTTTGGCTGATAAGATAGGATGTTTTTATATTTGAATACTGCCTTTGTTGCACTTTCATGACATGCAACACTTTATGTGGTTGCTGTTTCAGGTTGAAGACCTGGACTTCTCTAGCCTTCTGCACTGTGTGGTGGAAGTGGAGGACTATAACGACCATGCTCCGGTCTTCATTCCACACTTCCTGTCTCTTGCCCCACTACCTGAGGACGTCACCATGGGAACCAGTGTGGCACATTTGGTGGCCAGTGATTCAGATTCAGGCCAGAACCGAGAGATCACCTATAGCCTGTCTGAAGACTCAGATCCTGATGGTCTGTTCACCATTGACCAGTCCGGTGTACTCTCTGTGGCCCGACCTCTTGATCGGGAGGGGATGCCTCAGCATCACTTGGTTGTCATAGCAACCGATCATGGAGTTCCACCTCTAACAGGCAGTGCAACAGTCCAACTGCCTCTGTTAGATGTAAATGATAACGGACCAGAGTTTGAGGCGGCATACTCACCGATAGTCTTTGAGAATGTAGCTGGACCACAGGTATGCTTGACTGGATTTAATCACAGTATAACATGTAACATGCTTATGTTTTGCAATGGTTTGGTAAAAAGAAGGATGTTTGAATGAAGCAAAGGAGAATTGTTTTATATTAGTAGTGTGGATACTAAAATCCAACCAGAGCAAGCTACAACCCCGCATGCTCTCCCTCCTTGTTTAGGTAGTAAGGATGAACCAAACATCGACCCTCCTCCGAGCTGTGGACCAGGACTCTCCAGAAAATGGACCACCCTTCCACTTCACTGTCCCCTCTGAGTATCGCCACAGCAACGATTTCTATCTCCAAGACAACCTAAATGGCACAGCGACACTAACAGCTTTGAGGACGTTTGACCGTGAGCGCCAGAAAGAGTTTCTCATTCCCATTGTTATGAGCGACAGTGGCCATCCAGCCAAAACAGTGACCAGCACCCTGACAGTAACCATCGGTGACCAAAATGATCATGCACATGTGGCGGGGGAAAAGACCATTTTCATCAATAGCCACCGAGGTAAGAAGGTCATCTGTCTTTAGGATGTAGCGTTCAAAGATTAATTATGATCATGATTAATTAAGTGATAAAGCTCTGAACTATACGGGCACGGATATGGAATTAATAAAAGTCATCATCGATTTTTACGAGCACTTATTGAACTTTGCTCTTAAATACAGTTTTCTTTCTCTGTAGTGCGCAGTCATTATCACACCACGATACACAAATTTTAATTTGTGTTTTTATCTCTGCCTATGTCATCACATCATCATTGTCTGCATGATCTGCGTTTAGTCAGAAATACTCCAATACATACTGTATATACACATATACACACATTATAATATGAATCGTCATGACTTTAAGGTTCTTGCTCTTGATGTATGGTATTAAGGGTAATGAATTACACATGCAACACACACACTTAAACACGTGCTTATGGAGATACACAGGTAGAGAGGAAATGCCTATTAGCCTATTACCCTATAAGCTTTTCTGAACAAATTGTAGGCCATAGCAGAGCAATATCTTTCCTCTCAAAACTAAAACGCACAGTGTTAATGGGCATTGAAAAGGGTGAACTGTTATGCAATTTCTTTCTGTCATAGGCCGAATGCCAACTACAGTGCTTGGAAAGGTCTACTCTCCTGACCCTGATGACTGGGACAACAAGACATATGTCTTTGAAGGACATGTACCGAGGTAAGTAATGCGACCCTTCTCTAATTATTTATGAAAACATACACCAATTTTGTCAGCTTAAAACACAGACTTAGCTACAGGCCATTCTCACATCGTTGCTGTAAAATTGCTGATATTATCCAAATGTATTTTGTTTTCTAATCAGAAATATGTCATAAACAATTTCAAGTGAGTGCCAATGGTTCATTGGTTGGTTGGATATCTGCTTTTTCCAAAAGATTTCTAATACTATGGCATAGTCAAATCATATGATTTTTGGTTAATAAAATAGCCCCATATGCCAGACGAATCTATTCTAGTTTGTCAATGAAGCAATATACTGTTTTCTGTTATGTAAGGGCTTGCATGGATTTCAGTGGTACCAACAGCCGTTAAGGTGTATTTCACACAAGCTGAGTACTTTGAGTACTTAAAGGGATAGTTCGGGTTTTTTGAAGTGGGGTCATATAAAGTACATATCTATAGTCGGTCTGTTCCCTACCGTTGTTGCCGATCAGCGCAGCCTCAGTTTGGAGAAGCAGAGAGCCGCTCCAGCCCAGATGCTCAGCTTTTTACTGCAGTGAACGCAGCCCAGATGAAAAGTGAATTTTAACCACCTAAAACAAGGCTCTCTACTTCTCCAGGGCCAGATGTTTGTGACACTGTGATCAATCTTGGAAACTCAACATCAACTAAGTCAATCAAAATCACAATTCTATTTTTTTTGCTGCATCGCAAAATATTATTACTCCAGTTTGATCATGACCACTGGGTCAGCAGTCAGCTTCCATGCTGCATCCTTGACGTAATGAATAAGCTACAACCTCCTCATTAAATCAGACTGATAATTCTTTAGTCATTATTATATTTATTTTACCATCTTATTGGCTGGCCCATAGTAAAGCTTTGCCAGCTTTATAAAACCAAACGTTTGACATGAGAACTGAGTCAAGTTTTGGAGTCCCCCCCTTTGCTGTTCCTCTTGCTAAACAAATAAGTGCTAGTAGTTACATATTTTAATTCAAAACTCCATGGTTGTAGACACAGCTCTCTAAGGCTATCATTAGTTGGCACATTACTCATCGTGCTTGCACAGTACAAAAGACTTTTAATCCATTATGTGACTCAAAAGATGCTTAACCATGACATGTCACATGTTACTTCAGTAACCAACATAGAACAAGAACAAATTTTACTGTAACCACTACAGGAAATCACAGATTAACATTTGATATCCAGGACTCTACATTACAGACATTACCTCTCACTATCTATGTAACAGCCATATGCTTGGTTTTGACCTAGTCACCATCCTTTCCGTATTTCCTCATCAGCTTGGTTGCTAATGGCTAGTAAAGTCGAGTTCAGAACACATTGTCTTCTCACTGCTTTACACTGTACTGGCTTAACACAAAACTGAGCCTGAGATCTTATCGCATTCAAGTCTGCTTCATATATTTCCATTTCAGTGCATCAGATCGGGTGGTTGTATTGTAGTTGTATATATTGTTTAGTGAATCAAACAGCACATAAAGGTAATATGTATTTTGATTTGGATATCATTGCCAATATCCATCCATCCATCCATTTTCTTCTGCTTATCCGGGGCTGGGTCGCGGGGGCAGCTGTCTGAGCAGGGACACCCAGACTTCCCTCTCCTCAGACACTTCCCCCAGCTCCTCTGGGAGGATCCCAAGGCGTTCCCAGGCCAGCCGGGTGACATAGTCACTCCAGCATGTCCTGGGTCTTCCTCAGGGTCTCCTCCTCCCTGTGGGGCATGCCAGGAACACCTCCTGAGGGAGGCATCCAGGGGGCATCCGATACAGATGCCCGAGCCACCTCAGCTGGCTCCTCTCGATGTGGAGGAGCAGCGGCTCTACTCGAGCTTTTCCCGGGTGACAGAGCTCCTCACCCTATCTCTAAGGGTGCGCACCGCCACCCTGCAAAGGAAACTCATTTTGGCCCGCTTGTATCCGGGATCTTATTCTTTCGGTCACAACCCAAAGTTCATGACCATAGGTGAGGGTAGGAACGCAGATTGACCAGTAAATCGACCACGACAGACCAATACAGCGACCGCATTACTGCTGCCTCTGCACCGATCCACCTGTCAATCTCGCGCTCCATCCTTCCCTCACTCGTGAACAAGACCCCAAGATACTTGAAATCCTCCACTTGAGGCAGAAAATCTCCCCCAACCCACTCATTGCCAATAATGAAATGAAATGAAAATAAGGAAAGTATGTTTAAAATGTGAAAGTATTGGTAGTTTTACTAGAGATGTAAAAATCATTCAATAATTCTGGAATTACATACTATACCTCGGATGTAACCTTCACACCACAGCATATGCTGTAAAATGAGTTCATGCGACCCGTGCCTCTACAAGTGCTTTATTATTTGATTTGCCAAGGTTCTGTCTTGGATTTCCTTTATAATTGAACTTGAATGAGCTCATTTACTGTACAAGGGGAGCATAGAGACAAGGACCAAGTAAATTTGCTTCCTCGCATGTCTTTCTGCCTATTAGTCGGCCTCATTTCCCCCCTGCCTCCCTTTTCCTAATGCGTCGTCTCTCTTCACTTTCCATTATTGTCCCAGAGGGCAATTGATTTACAGCAGAAAAACAGAGTAAACACTAAAACACGGAATCAAACACTGAGTAAAACGGGATGATTCCTTGTGGCCAATTCACGCTGCTGCTGGACACAAATCCAAAGTGCTGAAGCTTTCAATCTACCTTGGGATCTTCGTGTGGAGTTCAACTGCTTGGTACTCTTCTCTGCTTGCCTGTATATTACTTCCATTCTCTGGTTGATATTGCAGGTATATCCAAGCACGTATGTAGTATTGATATCAACACAAAAACAGTCACACAGCTGAGCAGTGTGTAGCCTCTCACCCAGGCGCTGCCCCTCGCCCAAAGGAGGTGAAAGGTTAAACGTATCTATCGCTGTACAGGACTTAGCTTGGGTGAATTGGAACAGAGACATTAAAATGTTTTCATCTAAATTTAACCCGTTTAAAACTGATGTGGTTGTCTGTGTATTTGTTCTCTCCCAGTTACTTTATCCTAAACAAGAGGACAGGTTTCCTGATCATCAAGGAAAATGCTCCCCCCGGCACCTACGAGTTCCAGGTCCGTGTGTCCGATGGAGTTTGGCCAGATGCTGTTTCCACTGTCATCGTGCACGTGAGGGAGCTGCGAGACGAGGCCATCTACAACTCAGGGTCTTTGCGTCTGGCAGGTTTGTACAGACACACACACCCCTATATTTGTCTTTGCTCAAAAATGGTCTCTGGTGTGACATGTAACATCTTTGATCTTTCTGCGGCTATCCACTGAGTCCCAGCAGCTGATGTTGTCTGTTTTTGGTGTTCACTGAGTCTCTTGTCCAAAGACCTGTCTGTTTCACGAATACAGTTCTTCTCTTCTGTTGAGTGATGCTATGTACAATTGTACAGGTTTTGTCATTCAACTATGTTCCATCAATTTCTGGTGTTAATAAAGTCCACCAATTCTTCATCAATATGTGTAAATAATTATTTTTTTAGTTAGACATTGAACAGTACTTCTGAGTGGATCCAGTGATCCACATTTTAAACCAAACAAATAGCTACCCTAGCCTTTAATGAATTAAATCGATCGTACTGCTTCCGTGTGCTCCTCCAAATCAACACTGCTTTCCACTTGAGGATCATGATGGCCAAACAGTTAGTGACTTTTTTGAATTTGGAAACCGGATACTCATATGCCTGCTTCCTTTTCTCTATAAGCTTTTCAGCTCCTCTTTTACTTTTGCACTTTTTCACCTGATCTTGATGTTGTTGATGTACGTCTCTAGACAGGCCAGGCCATCGGTCAAACCAAATTCCCAGCAAGCCCTCCTTCGTTACTTTTGGGAGGAAAACAACCAAATTAAATCAATGGTGGGTATCCTAAGCCAAAACATTATTTTTTATTTGTAATAAAACATTTTTTAGGACAGTTTTCAGCAAAATATGAATCAATCAAAAATAGGTTGTAACTCAGAACCAACCGTAATAGTAAAGTACAATCAGGGAAAGTGTTAAATCAAGCACTAGGGCCTGTGAAAAGGAATGACTCTGAATTTGTGGTGGCGGCCGCCTCCAAAATTAATATGCAGGAAAATCCCTTATATGTATGCACAATGGTGTTAACTGAAATGTAGTTAATGTTCAGGTCTGAACATTACACATCAGTGTAACTCTAAGCCTGACATTTCTCCTCATGCAGTCTGACGTAACTCCTTTCACTCCCAGGTTCACAGAAGACAGACCTTGTTTTAGAATTTCCAGTTTAGCTTTGGGCTGTTAAAATGTGCCAGCCAGCTGTACCAGTTTTGACAGTAATACCAAAGTGCTTGACCCCCTTGCTGATGGCCTCGCAAGCACACTTTAACCAGTTTGCAGTTGTCATAAACATCACAGCTGTCCCTCTGATTGATGGCTTATGACATTCGTGCTATAACAGCAAAATGTTGACTTACACCGATCAACCATTACATTATAACCACCTGCCTACTGTTGGTAGATCCCCATGAAGGTATTATTGGTGCAAAAGATTTGAGCACCTGTAACAGTGGAATTTGTAGTTGTGACAGTGATTGTGTATGTGTATCAGTAAATTTGATGTCACAGACATGAGTTGTGTATTTTGTTTCTCTCCACAAATACAACACAACACAACACTTACACACACTCACATTTTTGCTCCTATTGTTGTAGTATATTTGGTGCAAAATATATTTGTGTACCTGTATCAAACAATGTGAAGTTGTGGACAAAATGTGCAAATCTGAATGTGAACATGTAAAAAATATCTTAGAAACAATTAGTATTCATTGAACATTATTTAGGAATGTTTCTCAGTTTTATTTTGAAATAGCTCACAGGAATTTCAACCAATGAATACTGATTGTTTCTGGAATATTTTTATATGATTTTATGGGAGATAATGGTTGTGAAAGATCAATACCAACCTTACAAACAGATGAGAAGTAGAATGGTGTTGGTAGGTTGAAATTCCAGAGAGCTATTTCAAAATAACACCGAGTAATAGTCATAAAATATGCTCAATGAATAATGATTGTTTCTGGGATATATTCAAACGTTTTTTTTTTCTGGGAGATAATGGTTGTGAAAGATCAGTACTGACCTTAAAAACAGATGAGAAGTATTTTGGTGTTGATAGGTTGGAATTCCTGAGAGCTGTTTCAAAATAAAAATCGAGAAATACTAATAACTAATGTCGACTGAACACTTCTTCTTTCTGGGATATTTTAAAATGTTTTTCTGGGAGATAGTGGTTGTGAAAGATCTATAATTAGCTTAAAAACAGACAGTATTTTTGTGTTGTTATTTTTTTTGATTGTCCAAACTGAAAAATCAGAGATTGCAATTTTACGATGGTCCCTAAGCGCCCCGGCTGCCTCACGGTACTCCGAAGGACATTCAGCATTGTTCCTTTGAGTTTTCGGCACAACCACTGGGGTTGTTGTGTTGATGAGACCTGTGAAATGTCTGCCTTAGTTATCTTTACAAAATAATACCAACCTGGATGGAATTGGGGCGGTTTTCATAACGCTATTACGGTTAGAAACAGAAAAACCAAGCGAATGTCGAATATAAAACCAATTTCACCTCGCTCTCCTCTGATTGGCTGTGGGACAAAAGCCCCTCTCCTCTGATTGGCTGTGGGAACAGTCGATCTCAGATCAGCACCCGCATTTTGCTCCATAGACTGAATGTACAGATAGTTCTGCACCACTGATCTCGGTGGAGAGGAGCAATTTGTGATTCGTAGTTGAAAGAAACAGAATCTGTGACTCGTGTGGAAGATTCGAGCAGTTGTACTTATCGATTTGTGTTTGTGTTTTAAAAGAACACAAATATTTTCATGAGAAATTATTTTACATACATTGAACATTTATTGCACAAGTTCACATTCAGATTTACACATATTCAGATTTTGTCCACAACTTCACATTGTTTGATACAGGTACACAAATATGTTTTGCACCAAATATACTACAACAATAGGAGCAAAAATGTGAGTGTGTCAGTTTTTTAATCTGTGACTTGTAAAATAGGATTTGCGCACCTCTAATTAAGAATTTGTGAATGTGTAAGTGTTGTGTTGTATTTGTGGATAGTATAGTATAGTACACAACTCATAGAGTCTGTGCCCTCAAATGTACTGATACACTTTCACAATCACTGTCATAACTACAAATTCCACTGTTACAGGTTCTCAAACCCTTTGCACCAATAATACCTTCATAGATCCCCCTTTTGCCACCAAAGCAGCTTTGACCTGTCGAGGCATGGACTCCATAAGAGCTCTGAAGGTGTGCTGTGGAATTTGGCATCAAGACGTAAGCAGCAGATCCTATAATCCAGATTCAAGTCCTGTAAATCCCGAGACGAGGTCTCCGTGGATTGGACTTGTTTGTCCAGCAAGTCTCACAGATGCTCGATTGGATTGAAATATGGGTAATTTGGAGGCCAGGTCAACAGCTTGAACTTGGTGTAGTATTCCTCAAACCATTCCTGAATCAATTTTTGCAGGGTGGCAGGGAGTGTTAACCTGCTGAGACTATGCCATTAGGGCATACAATTTCCATGAAGAGGTTTACTTGGTCTGCAACAATGTTTATGTAGGTGATACATTGCAGGCTGGGAACACCCACCAAGACCTGCAGTTTTGAAGATGAGCTGACCCAGCTGTCTAGCCATTACAATCCAACCCTTGTCAAAGTTGCTCCGAGCCTTTTGCTTCCCATTCTTACATGCTTTCAACTTCAATGACAAAATGTTCACTTGCAGCCTAAAATTTCCCACCCACTGACAGGTGCTATTATTAATAGATTATCAATGACATTCACCTGACAGGTGTCAGTGGTTATAATGTTATGGCTGATTGGTGTATAGCAATACCAATTTGTGATTTGAAACAAAGAAAACCTAAAACCTAAAATTGTGCTCAACCTAGTAATGCTGAGGAGGGAGTATTGGAGAATGTGGTCATTATTTGCAAGCTTGTCTCCAGTCATAGAAAATTAATGAGTGCTGATTACTGTGTACTCTAGCTGTTTGCAGTGTTTCAAAGGACTGTCACATTCTCAGTTAAACATGTTTTCTTAGCAAAAGATTACACCCATTATTAATCCCTCTCTCCTGACTCACGGGATCTCAGTTGTCCCTGGCGCATATAGAGAAATGCCTGTTTCCATTCCTTATGCTGGCAAAATAATTAGTCGAGAGGTTTCGCCCAGCCAGCACATTCTCTGCACATGTTGAGCAGCATCCATCATTTCCTGATGTACAGCACATCGGCTCAGAATTAAATTTGCTTTAGAGAAATGGGACATGGCTGACAGATTTTTATGATTTCACAGATGCAGAGGGGGAGGCCAGGGGGTGCATTCCAAAGACTGTAGAAGAGAAGGGATGAGAACAGAGGAGGATGGAAAGGATGGAGGGAAGAGTCAAGCCTTATATAAGTAGATAAAAGGATTTGCTCCTCATTTTGAAAACAGGGCTAAGGTAAATTAATCAGCACCAAACATAGAAACGGTGTAGTGGAGAACAGCTGGCACCCACATTTCAATATTTGTGTAAGGGAAATGAATCCTTTAACAAAATGTAGACTAGAAAATGTGTGTTTAAAATGAATAATGGAAATCAAAAAAGAAAGAAACTGCTCTCAGTTTTGTTATTTTGTGATTAACACTAAAAACAATTTTTTTCTCAATTTCATTTAAAATAATAAGGTTAGTTTTTGTCAACAGCTAAGGGTGCAACAATACGCAGAAATCATGATTTGAGACACACCTTGGTTTTGGGTCCACAGTTCAGTAAAAGTTTGGTATAACAGGAAAAGAGCAACTACACAAAACTCCATGTTTTATTTCCCAATTTATTTACTTTCAACAGATAGTCATGCAGTTACAGTTTGTTCCACCTAGTGTCATTTGGCCGCTCCTGGGACGGTTGGTACAGCCTGTAGCGCAATAAATAATACAATATTCACTCTCACATATTGTAGGTCATATTTTTATGAAGGGCTGTTAAAAAACAAAAGGCATCATAGGTGCTTAAAAACAGTGGGAATAAGTTCTTGGACTTGTGATTGGCACATCTGAGTAGAGATGTCAAGCTTTTCATTCTCAGTCGGAAATCGATCTAAATTAACTTTCAATGTGGTCATTGAGCTCAAAGGCAGCACCAGATACTCTGTAGTGGTTTGTTTGGGAAATGGATTCCGTCAGGACAGATTTGATAAACTGAAACTTGTAAAATAATGAACCTTTGTTTATTGTTGAACCCCCTCCAAAGGGTGGTATTTTTGTTGAACTCTGAGATTCTTAATTTTTGAATAAAGTCAACCTGCTGTTGTAAAATACCCCTATATTCTAAAATAATAGATTTATATAAATTGCATTTGCCAGGGATAAAACCATCTGTTATTTTTTACAAATTCAGATGTGATAATATAACAATCATCCAGCCATCATTGGTGAAAAAAATTACGGCTATGTAAAAAAAAATCTATCCAATTAAATCATGGCCGAACAATGGAAAGTCAAATTGAATCGTGGACTTGGAGAATCATGACATCCTAACATCTGGATGATGCAGTGTAATATCAATTTACATGGTCAATGGGTTTCCACTCACATACAACTGTTGAACAACACTGACACACTGTCCTTATCCGACCCTTCACTCACCCACCACTGCTGATGTGCATTTATTTGTTGAAACCCTATCAACAACTTTTACCTTAGGGGGCTGGTCACTTCATTGAGGATTTTTAATTGGCTACACTGTCATTAAAGGGCTGTTAGCTAGAGAGTGTATTGATTTAATATGCCCTGTTCGTAACAGAACAACTTTAATTGAAAGCAGGAGAGCACAGGTGTCAGCCATTGCAGAATCAGAAACACTTGCAGGCTTTTAACCCGCAGTTCAGCATTGAACAAATTCACCAAAAATGTTAGTT
Source organism: Spondyliosoma cantharus (assembly GCA_900302685.1). Classification (NCBI taxonomy): domain Eukaryota; kingdom Metazoa; phylum Chordata; class Actinopteri; order Spariformes; family Sparidae; genus Spondyliosoma; species Spondyliosoma cantharus. The sequence continues at coordinate 1,084 of OMLP01041720.1, read as the reverse complement.
TGACGTTTCAACAAAATGTAATATCAAGGATTAACAACTCTGAGATCATCCTGAGGTGTAGACCAGTGCTGTATTTGTGCGTGCTGAGGATATGTAACAGAAACCATTTCCAGGATTTTATTTTTCCATGCGGAGCTTTGGCGTAAACAGTCTCATTGATTCTCAGTCTCGGGGATTATGAAAATATTCTACTTATAGCATTACTTACACCCTCCTTGACTTTCTAAATCCCATTTCAAGAACAAATGTGGAATGCAATAAGGATGCACAAAGAAGGCACTAGTTAAATCTGGCTTGCTGAGATTAAGGCTTTCTCCCTCTGTCTCTCTCTGTTCCCCCCTCTCTCTCTCTCTCTCTCTCTCTCTCTCTCTCTCTCTCAATGTTGATGGAAAGGTAAAGGTTTATCAAAATGTGATAAACAAAAAGTCCTTGAAATGTCCACATAACACTAGCTTAGAGTAAAATGCACAATGCTCAGGGTGAAAGCACAATCAAAAGTACATTAGTGCATACACTGCATGCAGCAGGCCAACACTGTTTGTGTTACTTGATAAAGAGACGGGCTTTATAAACTGTTTTTGTCAGCAGAATGTCCTTAAACAGAAGATGCAGTGCTGAGTTGTTAACCAAAATAATTCACGTTCTCTCTTTTCACATCTGTGTGCCCTCTGAGGTATGTACACAGTGAGATCAATGCACAGAAATTGGAAAAAATATTTCAGTTGGCTACTAAAGGGATTATATGTGACATACCTGAAACTCCTTCACCTCCCTTACTGGTCTGACACTTTATTCACCTCTCATATTGCTCCATCACTGTCCTTGGGTGTCAGTTTATTCAAAGAGCAGCTTCAATGCAAGTATGAAAACTATGACAAGCAGAAAAAAAGGCTGTAAAACCATGTTTCCTTCTTTTGAGTCTGATAAACCTGATTCATCGAATGGGGTAAGGTTTTAAGATCTAAGATTCAAATACTGTAAACCACGATGCCAACAAATGTGCCACATGCATTATTTTAAAACCAAACCAAGGAGCACTCTACCAGTCTTACGCCCAAATATCGGTTTACTGGTCATTCAGTCT
>OMLP01041719.1:0-10171 GCA_900302685.1 Spondyliosoma cantharus | reverse complement strand
GGGCGCGGCCGGCGCTACTGGTGCACTGTTCAAAAATAATGTAGATAGGGAGGAAGAGAGAGAGGCAGCAGGCTGATGTGGCTGCAGTAAACCTGAGCAGTTCTCAGTGTGCAGCTGCTGAAGCTCAGGTACAACAGGTTGAGACAGAAGCATCCATCTGCCTCAAGTGTTGCAGACACACAAAACAGTCAGATCCTTGGAGAAGGACTGGGTGTGTTCAGCTGTCAGGTGAAGCAGATGACATGGAGTATGACTCTGAGTCAGATACCATCTCTGTAGGTGAAACATCCACTAGGACCACAGATCTCTACTCTCTGGAAGAAGTAAATCAGTTTCTGGATCAGACTTTTAAAAAATCTGTAAAAGTCAGAAGCCCTTTTCACACAGTGTCTCCGCATTAACTCCGGAGCGGTGGTTCGCCAATTCTCCGCCGATGGTGATTCACACAGAGCGAAGCATCTCAGCCATACCGAAGTGTAATTCACACAGAAAGCCGGCGCTGTGGCTCCTAAAGAGGCGTGACGGTACATGTCATGATGATGATGTCGGTGTTTCCCAGGTGTCCTCCTGTCAATCTAAACCCGCTGACAGTTTCTAATCATATTGATGCTGTTATAATGTGTTGTGAATGAGATCCCGACCCACCAAACATCCTGGAAAGTGACGGAGTTCCGTTTTCACTATAAATGACATAATTACATAATCGGCACCAGTAAACAGGACGCTGTCTGACTCCCTCCGGGGACGGAGGCTGTTTTCTGGGGGAAAGCTCACTGACTTCTTGGTTGGAGGGCTGGCGTTCACGGTGATTTATTTTCATCACAAACACCCGGTGCGTTATGAAGTTGTGAAATGTGACGAAGAGTTGGTAGGACAGACAGGAGGACGGATGCTGCTCTACGTATATCTGCGCTATTTTTTTCCTCATATAAGTTGCCAGAGACAGTTACTATGTTACTGTTGTTCGGTCATGTAACGTTGCTTTGTGGGACATTTCTCTTTATTAAGTTGAGTGAAGGACCTGTGCAGTTATCAGACTGTCTGATCGACACGCCCTCGCTCTGCGCCGCCGGCTTATCTGTTCACACAGGAGGCGGTTCAGAAATAATACGGCCCTGATACTACCTCCAGAGGAGGATCAGGGCCAGAGTGAAATTTCCCCCCTTGCGGCATTTGAAACTTACACACAGAGAAGGAGGCGGAGATTTGGAGCAGGATCACCGCATGCAAACGGCTGTGTGAATGGGACTAGTGATTACTTCAGTGATACTGATAAATTCATAAGATCTGTAGATGTCCTGAAAGTCAACAAACACTTTCACCTCAAAAAGCATTTAACAACTTTGAGGAAAGCAACAAAAGGCAAAACTGTCAGAAGAAGGACCAGAAAGTAACACGCGATCATGCTTCACATGCTGGGTTTCTCTATTCACTGTCTTCTGATAGCTTCTTCCTGTTAGTTTCTTTTTTCAAACCTCAACATGCAGAGTCTTGAAATAGGGTCTCTAAATATCAATCGGGGGAGAGACAGTCAAAAGAGGGCTCTGATAGCTGAAGTTTCCACTTTAAAAAATACAGATGTGCTGTTCCTGCAGGAGACACATTCAAATCCAGCAGATGACACAGACTGGAGATTATGGTGGCAGGGTCCATGTGTCCTCAGTCATGGCACTAACTTCAGTGCAGGAGTAGCTGTCTTGTTTAGAACAACAGCTAGTGCAAAAGTTCTATCCTACACTGAAGTGGTGAAGGGCCGTCTGCTCATTGTACGAGCAGAAATACATAACAATGTGTTCTACGACTAGACAGGATCTACATTTCCCAAAACCTAAGCTCCAGACTAATTCACTGCCACATAAATCCAGTTGGTTTCACTGACCACCATTTTGTAAATTTACTTTTGAACATCTCGCATGGTGAAAGGGTTAAGTCCTACTGGCTCTTTAACAACAAGCTCCTGCAGGACACCATTTTTTGTAGGCACTTTCAATCTCTGTGGCAGAAGTGGAAGCTTCAAAAAGCACACTTCAGTTCTCTGAAGCTGTGGTGGGAGGTGGGCAAGGCACAGATTTGTGTCTTTTGTCAGCAGTACACCTCCCATTAAACTGCTAAGATAAAAGCGCCAGTTCAGGAACTCGAAGTGAGCATAAAGAGCATGGAAGAGAAGTTACAGGGAGACTCAGATCCAACTAAAGGTCATCTGCTACAAGAGAAGAGGTTGGCGTTGAGCTCCTTCTTGCAGGAGAGAGTGAAGGGGGCTCTGGTAAGGTCTCGTTTCCTCCAGCTCAAGGGCATGGATGCCCCAACCTCTTTCTTTTTCAACCTGGAGAGGTCGGTGGCACAGAGAAAACAAATGACCTGCCTTGAGCTGCCAGGAGGCAGAGTGACCACCAGTCCAAATGAGATGAGGAGCCATGCAATGGACTTCTATACAAATCTCTTTGGGGAAGAAACATGCAGCATGGTGGACCATGAGGAGCTCCTGGAGGGGCTTCCACAGCTCAGTGAGGGAGAGAAAACTGCTCTGGACTTTGTGCTGACTCTGGAGGAACTGATGGATGCTGTCAACCAGATGGCATCGGGACGGGCACCGGAGATCAATGGTCTTTCCACTGACTTTTTTAAACATTTCTGGAATATTGTTGGACCTGATCTGCACAGTGTTTTACTAGAGAGTTTCAGAACAGGATCTCTTCCTGTTTCCTGTCAGCGTGCAGTGCTTTCCCTGCTGCCAAAGAAAGGAGACCAGGGGCCTCATTTATAAACGTTGCGTACGCACAAAAGAAGGCGTACGCCACTCTCTACACAAACCGTGGGATTTATAAAAAGAGAACTTGATGGGAAAATGTGCGGTCCTTCACGCCAACTCTGACCCATGCGTACGCACATAACTGGGGTAAGGAGAAACTGCGCCACTGATGGCAGAAGAAAGAAACGGGAGAAACTGTGAAACTGATACTGATCGTGTAACATAAATAGTAATATTACCTCTCATTATATTTGCAAGAAATGGATAAAAAAAACAACAACTATTTTTTCAATGAATAAACAAACATACTCCCTGGGGTGCACACGGGAAACATATGATTTGGGACAATAGTAAGACAACAGCAGCAAATTATGTTTACACTGATATGAATGCAGTTTAATATATTAATATCCTATATCATAGAGCCCATTTCGTTTCATCTCCGATTTCAATGCATAACGCATAAAACACTTTGTAACTGTGTTTTGTTGCCATACAAATAAAGTCTATAATTATCTTATATTGTTCGTCTGAAGGACTGTTAGTCAATCAGGGTAATTCTCACACGTGTAGCAGATACTACCTAATAGATGGGTTTATAAAGGCATGTATTCACAATGCGTTATGGCGCACAATGGCTGCTTTGGCACTGTTGGAGGATGTGGCAAACGGAAGGATACGGAGGGAGCGGAACTTCAGAGACCAGCAAGATCCACTGGCCAACAGTGATGAGTGGCTGAAGAACCGTTTCCGACTCCCACGAGCTGTCCGCTGCCCAGCGTTAGAGAGGAGCACCCGCAGAAACCAGCCGTGCCAGTCCCGCTTCAAGTGCTCACAACACTCGGGTTTCTGGCAACCGGCAGGTCAGGGATATCCCAGCCAACCTTTAGCCATGTTATGCCAGACGTGTTAGGAGGTATAATTGGTTTGTCGCAGCAGTACATAAAGTTTCCTTATATGGTGGGTGAACAGGCAAATTAGAAAGCACAATTCTCAGCAATGTCCGGTTTCCCAAATGTAATCGGTGGCATTGACTGCACTCATGTTGCTATAAGAGCACCGAGTGAGAATGAATTGGGCCGGCATCAGTATCCCCCTCCACCTCTGTCACCACTCCACTCAGGAGGGAAAAGCGTATGACAGGGTGGATCACTCTTTTGTTTTCTGCACTTAAGGCGTTTGGTATTGGTGATGTTTTTTTGGCTTGAGTGAGTTTGTTGTATAAGGATGCACAGTGTATGGTGAAGGTGGGGGCAGGGTTGAGTCGGCCAATCCCTGTAAAGCGTGGGATCAGACAGGGTTGTCCTATCTCAGGCCGGATACCGCATAGCCATCGAACTCTTGCTGTGCAGGCTGAGAGATCAACTCAGTGGTATCTCACTGACTGGCACTTTCAAGCCTGATCATGGTTTTCCTACCCTCTCTGCCTATGCAAATGATGTAAATATTTTTGTCTCCAACCAGGGTGATATTCAGACTTTGAAAGACACCCTGTCACTATATGAGAAGGCGACATCTGCACAGGTAAATTGGGCAAAAAGCGAAGCTTTGTGGGTTGGATACGGTAATCATCAGGTCTGCCTGGAGGACTCGAATGGGGCAAAGAGGATTTGAAGGTGTTGGGAGTTTTTCTGGCCACAGAGGGCTTCCAGAAAAAAGAATTGGGAGGGAGTGAAGGAGAAAGTGTCTGCTCAGTTGTCTAAATGGAAATGGTTGCTACCCCAGTTGTCATATAGGGGAAGAGTTCTGGTTGCCAATAATTTGGATGCCTCAACCCTCTGGCACAAACTAATAACGCTGACACCACCGAGAGGCCTGATAGAGGACATTCAAAGAGCCATCCTTGACTTTTTGGAAAACACTGAATCCAAGCATCTGCCCTCTATCTACCTGTGGCTTGAAGGAGGATAGGGACTGATCAGTGTCCAGTCTAAGATCGCTTCTTTCAGATTGAGAACAGCACAAAAACTTCTTTACAACTGTGTCCCAAGCTGGTGCGATACTGCTCGTTGGCTGCTGAGAAGAGCTGGACGGCTGAAATACGATAAACACCTGTTCCTCCTACAACCTGAGAATGTAGACCTCAGTGGAAAGGCGCCTTTCTACACCTCAGTTCTGCAGGCTTGGCAGATTTTCAGGATCAAGTGTGACACTGCAGAGACTCCGGGACTGTGGCTGTTTGAGGAACCCTGTTTTTCAACAGCTTTATCAGCACTCAAACTCTATAGTCTGCCAGCCTGCCTGCACCAAACTGGGCCATCTGATGAAAACATCTGTGGACAATCTGAGGAACAACAGCAACATTGCCTCTATCAGGCTGATTAAGAAAGTGGTGGAGGAAGTCTGTGCTGCCCTGCCTCAACACCTGAAAGGCTGCTGAAGATCGCACGCCATGTGATCAGTGGAGTGAAGAGGGTGAAGGTAAGCTGCTGTTGTTCAAAACTCCTCACCTGGACAAGTTTCAGGCTGTTGGCAAAAAAGCACTGCATCAAGTAAGCGTCAAGACCCTAAATGTGCAGTCTCTGGCAGGGATGGAGGGGTCGAGATGGACTGAGTTTTTTGGCATTTCCCCGCAAACTTCAGCTGTTATCGGTACCGTGGAACAAGAATATTTTCAGAATCAGAAATTTATTTCAAACTGAATATTCAGTTTGACCCTAACCCTAACGCTCAGGCACCAAATTCCGCAGAAGACAGTACACAGTACTACAAGGGTTTGAAAAGGGATTGGAATGAGCAAAGCTTATTTGTTTCCAGACCCTAACAACACAAATGCATACACAAAAGAGACAAATAACAACATCATTATCATATAGGATGCACTCTAGTTTCCTGCTACCCCCTTTCCTCCTCAGTTGGCAGTCTCCTCCTTTTTGTATGATTCAAAGACTCAATTTCTAAACTTCCTAAACTTAGTGAAATTATTTCAAATGTTTAGGATAGATAGGTATTGAAATATTGATATTTTTGACACTAGTCTATAACTTGAATAAAACAATTAAGCTGTACTATGCACCTGAACATGGATTCACATATATTTTACAGGATATCAGCAGAGAGGCAGCTCAAGAGGACCAGGCTGAGCAAGTCCTGAGGATCTGTGTCTTCCACACAAGTGAAGAAGATGCATCCGACACTGATGTGTTGATTGTTATTGAAGGGACTGAGGTACTTGACAACTGTGTAAGTGTTGCAAAGGCCTGTCTCCTGCTCATGGGCATCACTTATGCCATGAACTTCGGCAAACAAAGCTGAAAACACAAGTGTTACATACTCCCCCCCCCTGCTGGATGGGATATGTATAACCTGATATTCTATTGACCATTTGTTTGTGCTTTCTCCCAGGTGGCCCGAATTTGATGATTGAGGGGAGGACCTAAAAAGAGGCAGGAAGGTGGCTTATACTTCCCTCGCTTCTCCTTTCTCCAGCCTGAGCAGCAGCAGTTTAGTTCTTCTGTTTATTCTAGAATGATTCAGCTTTGCCTTTGTTATTTCTTGGATTGGTTGGTGAGCCTGGTAGTCCTCTTTTCTTGGCTTTATTTAGTAAAGTAGTAGTATAGTAAATCCAAAATATTTCAACCAATGATTTCATTATTTTGTATATAATAGTCTTGTTTAAATTTACTTAATCAAATCAATAGTCTTTAATCAAAGTTGAAGTTCTTCAAATCTATTCAGTTATATTAAGTGTCACTTTGTTGACATAATTTTTTTAAGTAGACCAACTTTTCTGAGTGTGGTTTCCCTTGGTGTTTACTTAATTTTTGTTTACCTAAGTCACTTCTGGCAAATTTGAGCATCTCTCCATGTCCATTAAGCTGTAATGGATTAAGCTATTAAGCTGCAAGATTACTAATAAGGAATGTTAAAAGGTGGATAAAAGATACTGAACCCCAAACTGCTCCTGACGTGCTGGCAGCCCCCACCATCAGTGTATGAATGTATGAATTACTGTATGTCGCTTTGGACATAAGCGTCTGCTAAAATGCCCTAAATGTAATTTCCACTTCATGTTTTGAGTGTGAGACAGTCATTTCAATTTTGGGCTTATCTCTGCGCAACAAGCGTCTACTTGCATGGTATTCTATATTAAGCCATATTTCAGTGAAAAAAACGTACTCACTTATGGGAATTTTGAGCTTTTCTCAGCGAAAGATGTATATTTTTTCACAGTGAAGTAGATTAAGTTGTATTTCAGTGAACAACGGCTTTTCAAGCAAGATTTCTTCCAATGAATGTTTAAAGTGGGATAGATATTCTGTTAAACATGGTTTCACTTGTTATTTCAAGCCATTTTTGGTAAAAACTCGCTTCTGGCAATTTTGAACGGTGTCTTTTTGCACAGTGAAATAGATGAAGCTGTATCTCAGTGAAAAGAGTTTTTCCAGCAAGTAATCTATCAAGGAGTGTTTAAAGTTGTAAAAATAATATGGCAAACATGGTGTCACCTCTTTGTTAATTCATCTTTAATCAAAACTAACTTCTGGCAATTTTGAGCTTTTCTCCGTGAAATAAGGGTCTTTTTGCACAGTTACCTTAATTAAACTGCATTTCGGTGAAAAAATTATTTTAAAGAAAAGTTGTATAAATATTATGGCACGAGTTTAATTAATGAGACCCCTAATCTGTAAAAACTATTCAACTACATATACAATAGCTTCCTAAAGTAAGCACTAGATGGCTGTCTAACACAAACATTAAAGGATAATGTTTCAAAGCAGCCATTCAGTGATGCACTACAGTATCTATTCAAGACACTAACGGTAACTAGAGGCACATTCTGTAAAAATTACTATATTAAATGACTGTTTTACCTCAAACTCCACTGCAATTTTTTCATGGCAAAGAAGACCTCAAGTTTCAGCTCATTAGCATCAGGTTATCTCATCTTTGTCAAAGCATGTCTTCTCTATATTGCTAATTGGTGGTGTTAAAAAAAACACTGTGCTTCTTATCAGATTTGGATTTGTTTAATAGAAGAATAACCTCCTGACTTACTTGAATACATGATTTTATTACAAACACAAATCTTGTAACGGGGAAGATTTTGATGTGGCATGTACAAATGGAGACAGTCACACCAAAACCTTAAAGTAACATTACATTTGCTCAGCTTTATACAGCTGTCATATGTCATACAGATTCTCATGTCATCTGACAGGAGGGCAATATGTATTTCATTTTTGGTCAGTGTCATCCATTAACTCATATCGAGTGGAATCTCATAAGGATCATCTTTGTCTGTAGCTACAGACATCAAGAGTCTGCAAACCTAGGTATGCCAAGTTTGAAGAACAGTGGGTAACCATTTCAATGCACAAATTAAACATTTTAATGAGACAGAATTGATGATCATGATCACAAATTTCTCCCAAAATCGGCTGCAAAAATTATGGAAAAAAGCCTGAAAGAATAAAATAAGAACATGACAAAATGAAAATCACTTCATCGCAGACCAGTCCAAAAAAGCTTTGTGAAACCAGCCCTCAGGAGACATCTTCAGTCTAGCCCTGAGCGTGTCCCAACAAAAAGTTAATATATGGCAATTTAAAAACTGTTTTTCAGTTTTTTTTCTGTTAAGTTACTTTTCAACTGAATTCAAGTAGGTGTAATCACATTACCAGACACATCTTACCTGGTGTTATGTAAGGAACAGGGATAATATTGTGATTGTGATTACCTGACCATAACACGTTATTGGTTCTGTTTCCATGGGTTATGCTCTTTAGACAAGGAATTCTCTACTGCCCTGAAGCGCTCTCCAACAGGCCAGCAGAGCTAGACAAACAAGACCTGGGGTCCAGTCAATTTGTCTGGACAAATGTGGGGATTTGGGGCCACAGCAAGCTATGCAGTGACGAGTGGTAATTGTTTGTGTGCCCAGCAACTCCCCTCAATCCCCTGGTCTCTCAAGTCACTCTATTCACCCTGGTCTTTGTCTGCTAAGTAACTGCTAAGTTGAACCTGACACAGTGGACCTGGGAAAATGCAATTGCAGGTTTTCCGTTACTTAAAAAAATCTGATATTTCTTTTTCTCAATACATGCTTTTGTTATCCTGTTTCTCTTCCATGCTCTCAACTAGATGGAAGAGGGGGTCAGGATGGGCGAATTGATTGGGAGCAGATGACGAGGGAGAGGTGGTCCGCTTATAACTCTGCCGTTTGCTCAACAATAATCTGAAGCTGCGGTGCATTAATACATGAGACTGACACAATCTGAGAAAGCGTCTGGACCTATGCATCCCCATTCTCCTGGCATGCTGATTGGAGGATTACAGAAAGGAAAAGTCAGGCAGAGAAGATGAGGTACATGTGGGTTTCACACGCACCCACACCCACACAAGAAAAGGTGAGCAGGCGCATATCATGAGGACCACACACATGCATGCACCAGTGGCAGCTCCTCAGTAGAGGGTAATGCCGCCTCTACCTCTGTTTGCACAGGGGAAAAACTGTTTCAAAAGTCTAATAAAAAGTTACGACTTTTATGTCGTAATTACTTTTCACAATTAATGTAATTGATGCCATTGCACCCACTAAAGCGAAGGTTGTCTCTAGTAGGAAAAAATGTCCTTGGAGAAAAAAAATGGAAAAAATGGATTGCTGAAGAATCAAATCAATTTTATATAGCCCAAAATCACAATCACATTGCCTCAACCCTTTGTCCTTGCACCCTCAATTCGAGTGAGGAAAACTTTGCCATGTTGAGGGAAACTTTGTCATGGCCAAGAAAGCTGGTTGTGTTTAGTTGTCGATGTTGTCTTGTAGTTTTTTCCATTTTTTATTTTGAAATTTTACGCTCCTCTTGTTTCAGGTAACTTGCCCCTTCCCCTTGTGTTTTTTCCACCAGTCTGATTGTTTTCCCCACCCTGATTGTTTCCACCTGTTCCCCATTACTGTTTGTATATATGGTAAGGGTGTAACGGTTCACCAAACCCACGATTCGGTTCGAACTTCGTTTTTTGACTCATGGTTCGGTTCAAACCTCGTTTTTTAAAAACATACTGAAAAACCTTTTGGAAAACTTCCAGAAAAATGTTTTGGATTTTATTAAAGGATTGTTGCATTGCAATATCAAGAACAAGAACATTACTTATAAGTTATATTAATTTAACCAAGACTTTAACACTTCTCTTTAGACCAGTCCACAATAATAATAATAAAAAAAGAAAATCTATTAATCTCTTAACTATCCAGGAATACAAAAAATAAACACAGAAACAACAATATGACATCCGGTTACTTTTCAAAATAAAACACTCATGTTGACACCAGCACACAAATCTCAAAAAAGAGACAAACACAAGCTCTTCTGCTAATCCTTCAGTCGGGAACACTTCCTGCTGTTGTTTTTATGACACATACCTATATCTGTGGTCGCGAGTGATCATGTGATTATCGCGGGAACTCCTCGGCCTCGC
>OMLP01041718.1:0-10052 GCA_900302685.1 Spondyliosoma cantharus | reverse complement strand
GAGATGGTGAGTTTATGAGACATAATCATTTACCAGGCAGGGGAAGCCTAATGAAAGAATCAACAATCACTTCAGAAGCATAAATTAAAGTTGAAGCACAAAAAGTTGTCGGTTAAAGTTAAAGTAAATGTAAATCTAGTGTGTGAAAATATATTTTGGTAAAAGGGAAATTCATGTCATATCATTGTCCATAACCGCTTTATCCCTTTTCATGGGGTCCATTGCGGGAGCCAATCCCAGCTGTCTCCGTGCGAGGGCAGGGTACTCCCTGATGGCAGAGGCCGCCATGCAAGGTGCCAACTGCACATCAGGTGCAATTTGGGGTTCAGCATCTTGCTCAAGGACACTTTGACATGCAACCCGGAGCCGAGATTTGAACCAGCTACCTGCCGATCACTAGCCGACCTGCTCTACCCACTGAGCTACAGCCGCCTCTGTAAAAGGGAAAGTGTACTCCAGAAATAGGAGTAAAAGTCCCACAGTGTCTGATATTCAGTGTTGCAAACAGTACTCCATATCTTGTGTCAATCTAAATACAAAATATTATTTTTGCTTGTTGTTTATAAAGAAATGCCTCAAAAGCCCAAAACAGAAAATGTAAATCTTCAAGTTAAGTACACAGAAGTCAGAATTGTACTTAAAGGTGCAATATTTAAGGTTGTTTAGTTGAAAACAGTCAACAATTAAATTATTCACAGAATGTGAAGACATAACAGTACTGACATTACAATGTCTATGTACAGTATAGTGTTGCGGAGATACATACTGAAGCTAACATGCTTACCAGCTAGCGTCCTGGTCCAAAGCACTCTCCCCAGTGCTCCAAACTCACAATCCAGTCTGCTAGCTGCACAGCTAACTGAGCTAACTAGCTAACAGCAGCTACAGTTAGCAGCAATTAGTGGTTACTCTGGTGATATGCTGCCCCCTATTTGTTTCAACTATGAATTTGATAGGTGGCCAATTCTTAAATATTGCACCTTTGGGTACAGTGAGTAAATATACTTACTTTAGTTACATTCCATCACTGAATTCAAAAGCTACATACATAGTGAATATTAAACATCAACAAAGGTGACGAATTGCTGTGAGGTAAGAAACAGACATCTCACATTTAATGTATAGTCTGGATTCTGACAGACTAAGACATTGTAAGAAACAACAATGCCCCCAGTGGCTGGTAAGTTGCCATATTCGGAAGCTTCAAGTAAAAAAATAAAGAACAAAAAAAAACATTTTTTAAATCTTTTAAGAAAGTTTAAAAGAAAAATACATACATTACATAGCTGTTAGACAACAAAAGAACAAGCTCTGATAATTCCCCAACTATTAGTGCCAAAAGTAAGTAGTTTTCAAACAGAATATAGCCCTCAAATAATGGTTGGTTACCTTTAGTGGCACAGAACTAACACTACCCCACCTCTTCCTGTAGATAAACCCCAAAGGCTGAGAGGCAGAAAAACATTCCCCTCAGAAACGGTCCTCTTGTTGTGAACCTGACACAGCTCCCTTCACAGGTCTCTGCAGGAAATGCTCTGAAGCGTCTGCCTCTCTGATCACTGGCCTGATTAATAGGGGGCTGAATTGGAAATTTAATTGGATGTGGTTACAATTATAAAGCCATGCTCTCCCCGGAGCGGCGGCTATGACTGTCGGACGGCGCCGACGGGTGAACAAGATATCAGCGGGGGGAGCATGTTCTGTCAAACCACCCCCACGTTATTCCAATAGAGAGGGATGTGAGGTGTGTCAGATCGGTGTCGCCCACAGTGGAGCTGTAAAAACACCCAGACTGCTCTCGTGGTGGCAGCCGTTGACCCCTGTGATGGTCTCCGCTGAATGGTCAATTTATCACGAATGGCTGCTGTGGACCACTTTTGCACATGGTGGTGTTAATTCTTGAAACATGTGGAAAAAAGTACACTTTTTCTTCAGTTTTTCTTCTCTAAAAAACACAAAATCTTCCTCTTCCAGCTCAGTCAGGCACATCACAGCTGGGAGCAGCATGGCTACACAACACAGAGTTTAATAGTGAGCCACTGAGCGGCTTCATCGGAGCAGTTAGGGGCTGCACTCAGAGGGTGCCTCGCCGCTGACCGATGTGCATGCTCTCCCCCTCTCTGCATCATTTTCTCTCCCTCAACATTTCTTCAGCTCTGAGTATATTTGATCCATCCACTCAAATTTTCCGACTGATAAACCCCCTCAGAAATCACCCTCTCGTTTGCTCACATGACCCCTCTCTGCAGTTGCAACCCCCCAACCCGCTTTGGGCCTCCGGAGGTTGAGAGAGCCCTCTTTTGGTGGGAGTCAGTATTACACCACCACAGTCAAATCAGTGAAATGAAAAGGGACCTGTCACAACCCTGGGATCATTCCACCCACCCCTGGCACAACCATGTGTGCTGTTAGCCCAGCATACATTATAATCCCTGACATATGTAAGATCTGTGTCATGTTTTTTTTCTTTTTTTTTCTTTCTCCATAAGCTAAAAAACTTAAAGAGGTGAACTGAATGACATCACTAGGGCCACAAAAGGCTTTATACTACTTTTACACATATGCAATCGACTCCCCAAGACCTGTAAACACACTTTAATGTGTAACAATGATGGAGTTGCCCTTTAATTATATATAAGAATGTAATCTATCTCACAAACTGGAAAAAAATAAACCTCAAAGCTATTTTAGTTCAGATCAATACACAAAATTTAATTGTACACTATTTACATTTTTTTTAAAAAAGGGAATCCCAGTGCATGCTTTGATCCTTCTGCTTCTATGACACCATTAATAACATTATGTTTATGTGGTGGGGGCTCTCCCTCCATATGGGCAGAGAGAAGCTTCAGTGTCAGTCAGCACAACACAAGGCTGAAGCAACAGTGTGTGCTGCAGTGTTTACAGTCACGTGGACGCATTTGGGCCCATATGTGTACATATGCATTGTCAAGTGACTTCTCTGACCGGGCTCATGGCTAGTTATTCATCTGTGCTGATCCCTCTGCCTCTCTCTCCCTCCTGTCCTCAATGAATGTCTGTGTCTCTCGCCCCTCCTCCCCACTCTCTGTTGACGTGCCAAGTTGATAAAGAGAACGTTTCATTTCATTCCCCGGCAACGGCACCATGGCTGCTCTGCATGAGCGGCTTGTTCGTCAGAGCGTACGACAAGCGAGCAAGATCCTCGAGCGGCCCGGCGCCGCAACGCACAAAGTGAGATACAAAACAAATGGGCCAAGTACAGAAAAGAGAGGGGCGAGAGAAAGAAAGACAGAGAGAAAGAGAGAGAGAGAGAGAGATAGAGCAGGAACCAAACATATGTGTGCGCCGGAAAGTCATGTCCTATTTAAGTGACTATTATTAGAGTGGGTCACCATCTGCAAGTCTAGATAAAGCAAAATGAGGGGGGTGGGGGGTGTGACTCTGCGGAAGATTATGCCGCAAAACAAACACACATATTAGCACATGCTAATGTTAGCTTGTTAGCAGATGAGATGAAGTTGAACATATGTCCTGCAATGACTCTTCAGAGTCTGTCGCAAGGAGTTTTGTCATGCACGTATTAGGTAAGTCTCATATACGTTTTTTCTTGGAAATTAAAAAGGGTAGGCTTTTGGTTGAAATGTTCAAAGTTCGAATACAAGTTAACCCTGATGACATCACTATACCATCAATGCTGGTCATTTTGTAAAGCTTGATGAAACTCCTTCTGGGCTACATCATGCACTGAACCATGGCTGATGTGCCTATGATGAGCAAACAATCCCCATGTGTAAATTTGGTGTATTGTATAGAGGCACTGTGTATTTTTTGGAGAAGAAATTCAAACTCAGACAGTAAGGTCCCCAGAACACAGCCTGAAGCCTTAAAGGTGGCAGGGTACGCAAATAAGTAGAACAGTACTCAGTCATGAAAATGAAGGGTGTTATTTAGTTTGTTCAGGCATAATAAAAAAGTCAATGATGAAAACCTCCCCAAAACTACATGTGTACCATTAAAGCTACTAGCTACGGTGTCAACATTTTTCTTATCCTGCTTTGTAGCCGAAAACTAAAAAGTATATCAAAGCACAAACGTAAACTTTTTGGTCTTACCACATTTATATTTCATATATATTGAATTGCTGCTGACATGAAGTGTTGCTTCCTGAATATTCTGGCTTGGACAGAAAATGCATCAGCAAAACTCAAATATGTATATTTTCTCCCCAGTCACATCTCTCGGGCATGGAGTCAGAGTGCAGCAGCAGTCGAGCGTCGCTGCATTAAGGAGTCAGACCTCTGCAGTCGCTCCAGTGTGCAGCTAATCGGAGTGGGTATGTTGTTCTCAGAGCTAATGTCACCTTGCTATGAAGGCACATATTGCGCAGTGTGAGAGCAACTGCTTTTCAGCCCACACAAACAAAACAGATGTTGCGGGTGTCAGGGGTCGGTGTGCAAGCTGCACAGGCCTTAATCAACTATTTAAACAGCTGAGAGCTAATGACGTCATTACAAACACAGATTTACAGGCACTTTCAGCTCCCTCTGGTGCGACTGGACGCATTTTCATTTTAATTCATCTCATTATTTTGGTAGCGAGATGTTTACTTGTGCATTGTGCACACAGCGTGGTTATGTTTATGTTCATAGAGCCACGACCTATCCACTGTGTAAGCTCCTGCTGGGTTTGTGGTAATCACTCGTGATGTGTCAGCACCCATTAACCAGGTCAGAAGGTCAACTCCTCGTAGACCTGTTTTCTAGTATTACATGTGTTCAGGAACATTTTTCCCTACGTAAAGAACACAACTGTCAAGCCAGCAATTAACAGATCTGAGAGTTACTGAGGGAAAATAACATAGCAAGCTAAAGACAATAATTATAATACAAGAGAGAACAACACTCAAGTTGTACAGTGCCTTGGATAAAAGCATCCATCAAACGGAATATGCTATATTAGCAACAGCAAGCTGTGTTGCATCTCAGCATTTAAAATATCACAAGTATTCTTTCCTTTTCTATGAGGGAGACATTTTGTGCCACGTTTAGCTCCAGAGCCACTCATTTCTAATAAAAACACATCTCATCAGCCAAAGGTGTCATCCTTCCATCGGTCCCATCGGCTTTTATCTATTCACAAGCAGAATATGTACTTCTTTCCTGTTGTTTTAGCTCAATCATTAAACCTGCATTACCTGATTTTTATCCCATTTGGGGGTATGGTGCACTTGTTTGCAAACATCTAGCAGACATGGAGCAACGCTAGCATTCATTATAAATCATCATTTGGGTCTACCTGATGAATGTAAATCAAATACAGTCACACTGCTACTGCTTTATTTTGTTCTCCTATGCAGGTAGTGTACTGTTATTTTTTTTTTTAACCTTTCTTTACTTAAAAAAGCTGCCTGTCATGTTAAGCACTGACACAAATGAGAGCTCAGAAGAATGAACCAACCCTTAAAAAATGTAAAATTTGCCTATTCACATGTGAAAATCATGCAAATGCATATGGACTTGCACATCTAAATTATTTTTATGTGTGAACTAGGCATTTATACTAGTGATTGGCTTTTTTCACATATGAATGAAACTGTACACATGTGATTGAATTTCTTTCAAAAATTGTTTGCAGACGATTCGCTGTTTTCACATAATGAAATAAAGCTGCACGTAAACTGAACAAGTGTTTGGATTTTAATCACATATGAATGAAAATTTCCATGTAACAAATTTACATTTGAATTACAAATGTTCATATGTGTCCAGCGTTTGTCACAGGTGGATAAGAATTTCAAAATGTGGAAAAACTGTATATATTCAGAGCAAACAAAAATAAAATAATGAACCAAAAGACCATAAAAAGTCAGTTTGTTGGATTCCCTGAAATTTGCCATCCTAGTGGTTCTTTATGCTGCAGCTATGATTGAATTCTAAGTGGATCTGGCGAGACAGCCTCTGTTAAAACTCATCACTCTCATGATGCTCGTAACCCCAGCGTATGCCCCTCCCTCTCCTCGTACCGCCTCAACTTTTACTGTAATTGCACCCTCTTCTCTTTTAAAGCACACTGCTCTGATCCAGACTGGTAAGTGCTTACACAGCGCTCATGTACATAGGGCAGGTTGTGCTTCCCTGAGCATCCCACTGCAGCCTTAAACAATTAAACAGCAGATCAAGGAGACACACGGGCCCATGGCCTCCCATTGGCTGCTACGATGACAATGGCGGCGGCTTCCCGTCTCACTGACTGACAGAACAGTGTGGCGGTGGCGAGGGGACGTCAGAGAAGCGAGACGGACAGATAGAGAGGAAGGGAGAGGGAAAAAGAGCCTGGGGGTGTTGCAGTCAGTTTGTCAGAGAAACTCAACGGCCACCAGAGCTCCAACCTGCGTCACTTTGAATTCCTGGTCTCGCCACATGATATCCCCCACTCCCACCCCATCCTGTCTGCCCGCAGATAGAAGATAGTTGCCCTGGCCATGAAGCAAGGCTGGCTGTAACAACATGTAGGCCCCAGACAAATGATTGATTCCCTCCTAATTCTCTCAAATAGGATGAGGAGGGTGGAGGAGGAGGAGGAGGAATGGGGGGCTGTGGAGACAGAGTGGTGGTGATGGTGGTGGATTCGATGGGTGGGGTTGTAGAAGAAGAAAAAGGGCGAGAGACGATAAGTAGGCCACCCTGTGTCAGGTAAACTTTGGGCCTGTAGCTAACTGGACGTGTCAGGGCGGCTAAATGTTGAGCTGTCGCCTCAGAACAATGGGGTTAAAGATATGGCCTAAAAATCTTATGCTAGCATCACACAGAGAGAGACAAGGAAAGAGGGTGGAGGATATGGAGTGGGAGGAGGGACCATGAGTCATGCAGAGGATTCCTTCTTTTCCGCTTTTCCTTTTATAAGTTGAGATGCACACGTAAGTGGTTTTGTAACCTAATTTTTAATGTGATTTCTTAATTTATTTTGACATTGTCTTCATGTTAGCCTTTTCCTGTTTCCTGCCAATTTTACATAATGATCAAACTGTATAATTACAATGTCACGTGAGGCATAAAGACTTTTTCCCATAACCTAGCATTGTGAAAAAGGGGGGTGTAAAACTGAAGATTCATTTTTTTTTTTGAGCATCACAAC
Organism: Spondyliosoma cantharus; assembly: GCA_900302685.1. Taxonomy (NCBI): domain Eukaryota; kingdom Metazoa; phylum Chordata; class Actinopteri; order Spariformes; family Sparidae; genus Spondyliosoma; species Spondyliosoma cantharus. The sequence goes on along the minus strand of OMLP01041718.1, from coordinate 2,936 downwards.
TCCCACAGACTGACATGTTTCACTATCAGAATTTGACCCGTTCAGTCCAATAACATCTGGAAACTCTAGAAGAGCTGCTCAATCAAATAATTGTGTCCCCATTCAAGTTTGCTGGGGGCTAAACAGGAAGTTAGCTGGCTCAACATGTAAGTCTCCAGTGTACATAGGCCCCACAATGCGAAAGATTGGGGTATTTTTATACCCCGTAAGATATGTTTGTCATGGTTATGATTTTGTGTCTTGTAGTTTCCTGTATTTGATTTCCATGCCTTTGTGTTGTGTTTTATGTTTTGATTTTCCATGCCCTCGTGTCCTTCAGGTTCTCCTGTGTATTTAGTCTGTGTCTTCCCTGCACTCCCTGTCTGTTCATTGCCTCTGTCTGCGTTTGCCTCTGATCCTGATCCTGTTCCAGATTCTGTCTCTGTGATGCCCCTTGTCAAAGTTTCCTGCCTTGCCCCCTCTCGTGTCTCCTGGTATGTGTTGGATTTTGAGTTTTGCATTTTGCATTTTTGATTTGAACTTTGCCCTTTTTGTTTGTACTTTGTTGAGCTGTTTCATTTTGCTACTTTGTCTTGCTGTTTGTTTTTTTGGTCTCTTGACTCATTTTCGTTGTGCTCCTTGGGTTTTGTTTGCATCCAGATTGGTTTAAATTAAAGCTCACTTTTAGTTTCCTCTTATCTTGTTTCCTGTGTGTCTGGATTTGGTTCCACCCTCCTACCTTTCAGTTTCTCCCCTTTAACCCGACCACAGTTTTCCATGAATACAAACCTCACTAGGCAACCCCAGTATTGTACTACATGAATGGTGCCAAACCACAGAACTTTACAAAATTATATCGGGTATGTATGGAAAAGATAAGCTTCACACTCTCTCGTGTTCTGAAATCTCTGCTTCTCCCCCTCTCTTGTTGTCTCTTTTAGAAATATTTGAATGTTAATGACATTAAACTTCATACTTCAACTTCATTTTTTCTTCCAGGTACAGCTAAACCAAAATAACAAAGACAAGAAACAAAAAATAACCAGGAAAGCTCAGGTAATTCTAAACACAAATTAGTTGACGCAATTTGTGTCTCATAACAGAAGTGCTTCTAGCTGTTACAAACAGCCACACTCTGAGGCATGGTAAAAGCCTGCCTTTTCCTCAATTTGTCACACACACTTATGTAACAGTCAGCTAACTCCAGTAGGCAAATTTCTGAAAGGTCATGTGAAAGAAAAGTCCAGTTCTTTAACTGTGCCAAGGGATTTAAGAAACCTGATTGTCTTGGCTAGATTTCTGCTGGAGAAAACCCATTTCTTAGCACATATAAATGAAACTGGGTACTTATATGTAGGATAAGTATCGCTGTGATGCTGATGCATCCAATTCGCTTCTAGGTTTCCACTGCTGATAAAAATTTTTAACTTCAGACAACTTCAGACTCTGTCTGCTTTACCTCTAAAAAAAAAAAAAAAAAAAACCTAAAAAAACAAACATTATCAGGACCATCTTCTATCACCAATGCAAAACCCACTTTTTCGTTGCTTTAGTACGTATATTTGTGTATCCAGAGTGCCTCCCCACCCCTTAAGCGTCAGTTTCGACAACTAAGTCAATGTTTTGTGTAGGAGAAGACACTACTTGATAAAAAGTTAATTAATCACTGGGGATTAATAACACACTCGTAAATGGGGCACCACCTCCGTTGTTTAGTTACTGGAATAATCCGGAGGAAATTATTCCAAACATCCAATCAAATCAATTTCAAATCTAAATTTCAATCTCATGTGCTAAATTTCAATCTCATTATCTGAAGTAGTAATTTCTTTTACATGGATCCTCGATTTCCCAGCATCAAATCAAACTTGCACAGACAAGGACATACGGTTATATATGTTTATTAACTAAATTGAATGCAAGGTAAATGTCATGAAATGGTAAATAAAACAAACAAATGACAACAGGTAACAGAATGGATGGCCTATAAGGGAAATAAAATGTGATTTAGAAGCGATGGTGGATTTTGTGATGGCGAGTAATTTAAAATATTACGGGAGTAAAATTTGAAAACTACAAGGCCAAAATCTTTCTTGAGCTTAAACGATGGGGATCAAAGCTTCAGACAGATACCAACTCTTTCATGTGTGTGAATCCGGCTGTGTAGCGGGTTTTCAACCTACTTGGTTCGAAGATGATGGATTTGTTCCAGCTTCACGGCGGCTTGCAGACCGAACCAACGGCAGGAGGAAGTTGCGTCTCATCCCGGTCGAAGGATTCCTCCGATTCAAAAGCCCAGCGGGAAGTTTACACTTGAGTGTGCTGGGGGCAGAGAACAGGAGCGGTTTTTCATATGGGCAGTATGGGCAGCGGCCCAGGGCGGCATTCGTGGAGGGGCGGCATGAGCACCTGCGAAAACAAAAACAAAAAATCTTTTTTTTATTTGTTTGCATTCATTTCCTCCGGTTTTATTATTACTCATTTACACTTCAAGTCAATGTTGTCATGTTGCCATGTGGCAGCGGGCGGCTGGGCGCCCTCTGCTTTGTAAAGGTGCGTCTGCTGCTGAGAGTCTCACAGATTTGCTGTGTCCCAATTCAGGGTCTGCAAACTTCAAGGACTTTGCGGTCTCACCGAAGGAGTGTACTCTGGTGAGACCTGCAGGCCACGTGAACTGTTGTTAAATCGGAGCATTTCCTGGTTGCGAGACCAGATAATCCCACCCCTACCTGTACGTCTCTATTTATGCCGCACCACACCGATACATTACGTTAATGCTGACATATAAACTGTTGATCGCCCACATATGGTTTTATTTTAATTCTAAAGGCATTATTCTTATTTAAAGTGTTTGGTAGATAGTTTTGTTTGTTGTAATTTATTATTATAATATATTATGAAATTATAATTCTTGCCTCTTTCTGAAAACATTCTTCGTGACATGGCAGCCGTGGATC
>OMLP01041717.1:0-37932 GCA_900302685.1 Spondyliosoma cantharus | reverse complement strand
TGAGGGAAACAGAAAGCTAGCTTTCAATCCATAAATGCACTAATTAAATTTTATAGTAGTACATTCATATTCTTGCATTAATGCCATGTAGGTGTTCATTTACGTAACTTAAACTATTTGTTGGAGCTTAAAACCCTCTTTTCAATGAAGAAAATCTCCTACATCAACTCATCCCTGTTACTGCTCTCAGAAACTAGAAAAGAATAGAAATGAAGACAATGAAATGCAATGAAACTATTAAAATCTTAAGAGGAATAAAATAATATAGAGTACAATAAAGGCTAGGATGAAAGATTAGTTAAAACAGATTAGAACAACAAAATATATGTAAAATAATTAATAAAAAGCAGATAAAAGAACAACAAAAGAAAGAATGTTTCCTAATCAAAATAAAGGCTGTAGATTACACAAAATATTTCATATGTTGTCATAAATATGTTCAGGAATATTAACATTGAGTTCTTTGTGTTGCCAATTTCACTCACTTGTTCTTTAATAAAACATATAAATTAATTGCTCAATACCATGGTGTGTGATTGCTTGTGAATATATGATATCTTGGGTTAAAGAGCGTTGTGCTATAATGTACATTTTGAGTGCAATATTATTTGCATATCCTAGTGAAGAAAATCTAGAAATGCATTTCATTAGTTTTGGAGGCTGAAACAGGGGCCCAAGGTGGTTGCGGTGCTCATGTGCTACCTCTAGAACCCCCCCACATTTAAAATTGCTGCTCCACCCCTGACCTGCAATATGACTTGACGGAAAATAAATGACTTGAGACTCGGACTTGGAAGTTAAAGACTTGTGACTTATCTTGAGACATAATGACTACAAATGACTTGTCTGTGTTCATTTTATGTTCCCAGTCAAGCCTTTTAGGTGTTTTGAGTCTGGCTTTTATCTGCTTAAAAGTGATGGGGAGGGAACATTTTTTGGATTGAGAAGGAATTAAGAAACAGAGAAGCATTATACATTTATTTGTTTTTTGTTTGATTACATTTATAGCACATAATTACTGTATGATATACAATTCATCCTCATAATGTTTGAACAGGCTAGATAAACGAGCATCTTCTATTTAGATCCATCCTCACTATCGCTGAAATGTACCCAGGATCAAACTGCAAATATTATTTACTATAACTTAAGTTTCAACCATAATATTTGAGGTCTTGACTGAGTGGTGGTGGTGTAGCAATGACGTATTTTTGTAGGCTTGTCAAAAAGCTTATGGGATTTTTCTATTGGACTTTGGAATATCGCCGAAAATAAGCTCTGTGGTAAACCAAACTTAAGATAGTTAAATAAATTAAAAAAAAAAATCAGCAGGATAATATTCACAGGTGAACACCACTTTTGTGATTTTCGAACCGTAAAATAAATCCTTCACAAATATGTATATCACCGATTGCATCGTCGTCGAAGAAAGTTAACGCGTCAGCACTCATTAACAACAGCGTCCTCTGTGGTCCGGCGGGCCACACGTTAATGTTAGCTGGAATTTGCTGGACTAAAACGTAAAGGATGGAGCCAATGTTCAGTCCTCCGCTCCACAGGCAGAGACACCATTATGTCATCGATTTTGTGAAGAGGAACAAACCGCTTAAGGTAGCTACTGTCTTCATGGGAACCACATTGAACTCTTCAACTTGAAAGCCAACGTTTTGCTAACGGTCATTCAAATGCTAATTAACGTCTTCACCGAAACAAGTAACGCTAATGCTAATTAACGCTAAGTAACGTCGCAGAGCTAACGTTAGCTTAGCGCCAATTGTTCTTCGTAGTGTTTATGTTTTTTCTGCTGTGATAACTTTCAGTTTAACCCAGGTTTCTGTACTCTCTCCAGCCAAGACTAGCTTTATTTCTCACATAGTTTGTCCATCTCTTCAGGTGGTGGACTTGGGCTGCGGTGAGTGCAGCCTTCTCAAGAAACTCAAGTTTCACCGTGAAATTGAACTTCTGGTTGGAGTGGACATCAATGGTGCCAAAGTAAAGAAACACATGTATGTAGTAGCTATTTATGTTCAAGCAATCCAAGATGTGACTGAATAATTAATATTTGGTGATGTTTCAGGGCTGGGCACATAGTTGAAATTAGCTTAATTTTCCTCTAGTCAAAAGGTTGGACAGGATTTTCGACGTTTCTGATAGAATCCTTAGGAGTCCCATACATTTTTAAAAAGCCTTTAGAAAATAAGAATAATGTTGGTTCTTTTAGGATTTCCTCAGTCCTTTTGGAAATCTGTTTTAATTCCACAGGCTCTAGTAGAGTCCTTTAGGATTCCCATACTTTTCTAAAACTCTCCATGAAGAGGTTATGGTTATTTTAAGATTTCAACAGTCTTATTGGAAATCAGTCTTTTACTAGCAGTTCCAGTAAAATCCCTTGTAGACTTTATATCCCCTTTATCAGCAAAGAAAGGTTTTGTTCTTGATGGATTTTCTTTTCTATTTTGTATTGATCTTGCATATTTAACTTCTTGGAAGCCTTGATTTCATTCTTTACAAGGATTAGCTATAGGACTCTTATTTCTTATTCTAAATCTTATTTAACTGTGATGGATTCTTGGAAAATTCTGTTAAGGCAGCGCTCTGCACATAGCTTGTTGAAAATGCCCTATAAAACTTTTGCATGCATGGTTCATTGTCATGTTCTGCATCTACCATCCAGTGGTTTCTGTTAATCATTAAGAAATCATCACCTTACAGGGATATTCAATGTAGCGTTCTATGGCAAGCTCTGATATCATGATATCAGTACATGGCACGACATGGGAAATGCATGCAGAGTAGAAGCAAAAAGTTGATTTAGCGGATGAGTCTGTCAACAGAAAAGTAACCAGCATCAATGTTGAAAATCAGTTGTTTAATCAGGCAAATGTGAGAATCTGCTGCATTGTGTGTATTTTCAATTTAAATGATTATTAAGATTCCGACCAAAAGAATATGGGATGGACATTTTTAAATTTTCCTCTTTGAGCAATTAATTGTTTTATCTTTGCTATGTCAATCTGGAAAAAACCTCATTAATTACGTAAATAACAATGATTTGCAGCTGTACAGGTGTATACAAAGTAACACATAATCAATCAAATTGGTTGTCAGTGCTTTGAATGTTTCCACCACAAAATATATTTATACATGTGTTTAAATACCATTTGCATGCAATCAGTCATGTGGACAATATCATACAACACAGTCTAGCTGCACGTATCTAGGACTGCACAATATTGGAAACAATTGATATTATATTTTTCTGCGATATACGTTTATGTATGTATTTATATATATATATTGTAATATGAAAAAATACAATCATTTTGACCTGATGACTCCAATGACTCTGGATATAACTGGATATAATAGATCTTTATAGAATGACTAGGGTGATTTTGAGGCTCCCCTTTGTTAGATAAATTGATTAAGAATAATCAGTGAATCTCTGCTGAGCATATGGAGCCTGCAGGTAATTCACAAGCCAGTATCCAAGAACCCAACTGGACCATTATCTATTATCAGAAAATTTCTCTTATAGATTAGTCATGGAAAATCAGACTGTTGTAGCAAAAAAAGTTGCAGCATGATGTGTTTGAATTAATTTGTCTTACTTGACATTGCATGTTCTGTGATGTGACTATCGTTGTTAATGCAGTTGAAATGATTGATAGTACAGCCCTTATCATGTAATTTTACTTACGGTTGATAAAATATTTAATTCAGTTATCACCCAGCCCCTTTATACTTAAATCAGTTAAAGAAATCTTTATTTAACTGCGATAGATAGATAGATAGATAGATACTGTTATTAATCACTGAAGGGAAGTTAGGTTATCAGAGCAGCAGGTACATTCAAGTACAAAATACAAGGGTGAAAATATTGAAACAATGAAGTACCATATACAATATATGAAAAACAAAAAATACTATATACAATAAAATACTTGAGTAACTATAAAATAAAATACTGAGGTATAAAAGGTAAGTGGAAAATAAGGTGCGAGAGGATGAGGTGCAGTATTTATAGTAATAATAATTTAAGCACATTATTTGTGTGTTGTGGAGTGTACGTTTATAAAGTTTGATGTCACCAGGAAGGAGCGATTTCTTGTGCTGTTCCTTTTAGGCAGCGAGGTTGAATGAGTTTGTCACTGAAGCTGCCCTTAAGCTTGTCCAAGGTTTTGTAGAGGGGGTGAAAGGCATTGTCCATGATTGCCAGGAGTATTGCCTGCATCCTGTCCTCCACCACCTCCTCCAGAGTGACAAGCTTAGAGCAACCAACAGACCCTTCTTAATGAGTTTATTCAGTCTGTTGACGTCCTTCACTTTGATGCCCGCACCCCAGGACACCACAGTGAAGAAAATGGTGCTCCCAACAACAGCGTGATAGAACATCTGGAGCATCCGGTTACAGAAATGAATGGACCTGAGCCTCCTCAGGAAGTAAAGGGGCTCTATGTAACAATTTGTAGTAATTTACATGTATTAATCACTTTTATAATTTGCCATAAGTGGAACACTTGATCTTAAGAGATGGTTCCTCTATGATCCAAATTTAACAGGAATATTTTCTCTTGCAGTGCTGAGAATTTTTTAAATTATGTGAAACATAAAAACATTTTAGGTATTTGACTCCTCAATAACAGTGTGTTTTGTTATGATAATTATGACTGTGTGGATTGATGGTCAGTACACTGTGCTTGTATGTTCCCACAGGCATGGATTAGCTCCCCTATCAACTGACTATCTGCAGCCAAGTTATGATCAGCTGCGCATTGAGCTGTACCAGGGCTCAGTCACACAGAAAGACGTCCGCCTCAGAGGTTTTGACCTGGTGACCTGTGTGGAGCTGTAAGGGGCTGTTGAAGTTTTCTTACCATTTCCACGTTTACCTGTCCTTTCTTTCTATCTGTGTTGTTTCTATCTCTCTGTCGATCTGTGTCTCTGTTGATTACTTATCACTATCTTTCCTCCCTGGCTATCTGCAGCATAGAGCATCTCACCCTTGTTGATGTGGAGGGCTTCTCTGAGGTGGTGTTTGGTTACATGACCCCAGCTACAGTTATCGTCAGCACCCCAAACTCCGAGTTCAACCACCTTCTGCCTCGACTGACAGGTTTCAGGCACAGTGACCACAAGTTTGAGTGGACCAGAGCTGAGTTCCAGTCCTGGTATGCTATTTTTAAGGATCCATTTTCAGGCTTTTTTTTTGACTGTAGCTGACAGCCCAATGATTGCTGAGATGGTGTTAATGAAGATGTAGCAACAGATTAATATTTGATATGCTCTCAAAACCAACTGATAATGTGTTTTGCCTTTTGCCACTCTGGTAGCCAGATGACAGATTTTGACTAGAAGGACAGATTGGAAATCCTCCAGCATTTGCACAATGATTTGGAATATGCTGTATATGTATATTATGGTCTGGTACGAACACCACCTGGTGGTATGCAAGAGCTTCTGAGCTTCTGATCTTTGCACTCCAAACTGGACCAAAGACCCTGTCATTGATTACATTTTATTACAGACATAAGTTATATATACTAGAGCTGTAATCTCCTAGTCGACTGGTCGATTTATTGGTCGATACATTCTGGGTCGACCAAAATTCTGATTGGTCGATTTTTGGCGTGTTAATTACATGCTGCTATGGCAGTGCATAAACACGCAGCGGGTCATCTCCATTCACAGGTAACAGTGTGTCTTCAGAACACCCCCCCTTGTTTTCACTATTTTGGATTACAACCCCCCACCCCCGGCGTTATTCTCGAGAATAACCTCAAAGGTACTTTATTCTTATAAAATATGCTGAAAGCAAAACATGACATGTTTCTCTCATGTAGAGTTGTCCGGCATCTCCGTTGCAAACTATCCAGCGTGGTCTGCCTTTGGCGGGGGGGAGGAGGGCTCTCTGTATCAGCCGAGTGCTCAGCCAGCAAGTGGTATTTGAGACTCGACGTACTCGGGTGCTAATTTAGTTCACATCAACAGTAGATGCAAATAATCTTGTTCTTAAGAACCATCTGGCAGGGTTTTGAAGCTGAACTTGCCATTCAAAAGATCCTTTTTTTTTATCCATTTCTGCTCAAGGAGGTTTGTTTCTGCTGCCATCTACAATGTTACTGCTGCATTGCTTCCTGTTTTCCTAAACTACGGAGCGGGCCGAGGGTCATAACGCGCGTCCATTAATCAAAAAATAAATTAGTGCCGATAAGAATAATTTGCGTTAATGCGTTTACTTTGCCAGCTTTAGTTTAAATATGAAACATTTTAAATAAGATTTGCATGCGCTTAGTTATGTAGGGTGAACATGACATGATGTATATGTCCATGGATGTTCCGCGATGACATGAACTAGTAAACTAAGTAGCGCAGTCAGATTCGGACTCCTCAATCGCTCATTAAAAACCAGTGAGTGGAATATTGAAATGGCTACAAAGTTAACAAAACAGTCGAGAGGCAAGTGTAAACGCTGTCCCTGACAGGTCAGATGACCTCGAAGCCTAAGCAAGCAGACGAGCTGCTGTTGTGACAGTTAAACTGGAGTCAATTCTAACTGGTGAGGGTCCCATTCAGAGGATGTTATCATGGGTGGGATGGGGGTTATCTACCAGCCCAAATAGTGCCAGTATAGTGAATTGTCAAAGTTGCGGTTACAAATTCAGAAATAAACTTTGTTAAAAAAAACTGAAGATGAAAATAAGATGACTTGTAAGAGAAAAGATGATTGCAACAGGAAATGTTGATAATAAATCCACCCTAGAACACATCAGCACTGTCAAAGAACAATAAAGATTAAAATGAATATTGTTAACATTACATCCCTCCTCAGGGCTCTGAAGGTGTGTCTGGACTACAGTTATGAGGTGGAGTTCACTGGTGTTGGAGAGGCACCGCCAGGCCAGCAGCAAAGTGTCGGCTACTGCACCCAGATTGGTGTTTTTCAGCGGCTCACAGAGAGAGATGGCTGCAACATGTTGTGTGGTGATGATACCGAAGATTTGTTTTCATACACACTGGTGAGTAGATTTGAATCGTGCAACACGTTTTAAGACTCATCATCTCAACATCATTTTCGTTCCCTTCCTTCTCTCCCCATAGTTCCTGTGGCTCTCTAGTTTCACTATCGAATAAAGGCATAATAGTATAAAAATCATGTATTAAAACAATGTGAGTTTTCAAAAGGGACAAACATGTATGCACATCCAGTTAACTGTGCATTTATTTATTATTCCTAACGAAGAGGGAAAAGTTATCCTTAATATGACCATGTATTGATACACTTCAACAAGTCCCCTGTATTTTCTAAATCATACCGTGAAGTAATAACAAAACAAGATCCCCTCAAACAAGCTCTAATTAGTTTTAAGAGAGTGGAAGGAATGAAAATTGACTAGCACAGAAAACCAGGAAACGGGTGTGAGTTTTCAAAAGGGACATTGAGTAATCTGTTACCATTGTCGGCCTCTGCTGAACATCAGCAACTATAACATCAGTAGTTTTGGTAGCCTGTGGACTTTGAGAAGCCCTGCTCTAAAGATGCTGTTTACTTGAATCCCTGAGTGCTGTGGGGCAGTTAAAATCTCATCCAGGGGTCTCAGTCGGTAAAGGCTTGTTTGGTAATCTGATAAACAGATGTCTTTATATCTGTTTCTCTATCAGCTGTATACTGTCAACTACCCCAGCCTGCGTGACAACAACATCTTACGAAGGGTCCTGGTGAGTGAGGTCTTGTACTGGACAGAAAAGCTGAAGACAAGATGGATGGAGGAGAACACTGGAGAGAGGGATGACGGCTCTACATTGTGCCAGACTGAGGGAGGAGTGGAGGGATGTCTCAGAGCATTAGAGCGATGCATGGAGATGGAACAGACAGGTGGACATCCCAACAGTTGTTCACAATTCATAAAAAAGTTGTTTAAGTGTTTAGTTTTATAAAATAGAAACCAATTTTGAAATGACAAGGGCCAGCAAATGTCATTGAGATTTTTTTTTTATGGTTGTGGGTTTTGTCACATAAGGTGCCTACAGTATGTTTCTCCTTTTTTAAAAAACGTACCTCACGGCAGCATGTGGAGAAGAGAGAAAACATCTAATGGAGCACTGTGTTGGAGCCATGTCAGAGGCCCAGGAAGGTCCGGATGAAGAGGCGTCCTGGACAAACACCCAAGAAAATCAGGAGTCTTGCAAACTGCAAAGGTGAGAGGAACAGTATGGACATGGAAAAATAAGGCAGTTTGTGTCATGTAGATCCTGAACACCGGCCACGTTTTATTCGGCATTAGTATTTTTGATTGGCCATGTTAATTGACTTTCCTCCCAACACGCCTCATGACAATTCATGCTTAATCACGTCAATACATTATTTTTACAGTAAACCAAAAACATTGCTCTGCAAGTGATCATTCGGACAATTTTTTTGGTTTTAAGTTTAGTCCCCCCCCTTAAATTCCAATATTCTTAAGTGTTCCTATTTTTTGCACATTTCTATTTTTATGTAGCTGCCAGTAAAAAGCAACTGTGTCATGAATGTCATTTTGTCTTTTACTTGGTGGAGGGGGGTGCATGGGATCTGACACAGCTATGGTCCCATATTGTAATTTCATCTTTTTTGTGTGCTGGTAGGTGTGTGTCTGTACCTCTGGCTGTGCTGTGGTCATGTTGCCCTAAAATCGGTACCCTGAGTGGAAGCCTCAATAATCTCAGACATCTCCTGATCGGGGAACCTGAAGTTAAGCTGAGCCAGGACGGTTCTGCTGTGCTTGTGCAGGTGCAAGGTACTGTAAGAATTTGAACCCTTTCTCATCCGTGTAAAACTTAAACATTATGTAAGATGTGAAAATTAGTAAGCAAGTTAATCTTCTAGTGGTGTAAACATTTCCTCTCCACTTGTCATTTTTTGTCACTTCACAACACAAGGTTGAAATGTACACACACAGAGAACATTTATACAAATATTTAAATGTAGAATAAAATGAATATGAATACAACTAAATCTACAGTTATTTATATATATCTATACTATTTTTGAGTATTAACTTTTCAAAGCAGAGGTATAACTTAATGATGTAGCAGTGCTTTGCTTCAACATTGCAGCAATCACGAGCAAAGCCTTTAACATCACACTGATGAGCACATATCATATTCAAAACTATGTGACACCTCTTTGATACCAGCTGTAAACTCTGTGGTTCCTTTATACGAACATATAATTTACTGTGCAGTAGCAATAGCAATGACTATAGTTACGACCCTGGTTACACCGCTTACACTTTAACTTGGTGTTTCTTCATCCTCTTCTGTTTTCTTCTTATACAAATGCAATACCAAGGGTTTGCCCAGCAGGTGACGCCAGTGCTTCATAACAATTTCTCCAAAGTAGTTGAATAATTCACAAGGCATGGACCCTGTTCATATTTGATATCAACAATGCGTTCTAAGTAGACGGCTCTAGGTACAAGTATGAACGCCCCTAAGACGCATTGAGGATGCATTTGAGATCCGATCACTCAGACCACATGAAGAGGTGGTCTGTGACGTATGTGACCACATTCTTTTAGCAGTGTGTACGCATGTGGAGATTATTTGGGCTGTCTTAACCTGTCCAGACTCCCCTAAAAATCGAGTGATTTTAAGAGTTTTTGCACGAGAAACGGCTACAGTAAATTCTAAATCATTGGTGCCTTCTGTAAATTTGGCAGTAAAGTGGTTTATTTACTTGTACAAAGTGGCAGTTGGTCGCGACACTGCAGTACTAGCCTGGTAGACATGTCAAGCTTTACAAATAAAATAAACCATAACTAATAAAGGCTTCTTCTTTGTCATCTGTGCAGAAAGTCATCAGACTCCATAAAAAACAATGCTCAATTTTGACACTTTGAGAATTTTGACCTATTTGAGCCTAATTGTTTATTCAGCAAATGTTCATGAACATAGAATTTTTTTCTTTGTGGAAAACATTTTCAATTTGTTTGATTCAGTGAGGTGGATGTACATTTGCATATAGAGCTGGAAGGTGAGATCCGATCACAAGAGGTCACTCGAGACACATTTAATGCCAGGTGTGAATTGATAAAGCTGTCCAATTGTGATCAGATCATTCAGGACGGATGGTAATAGCAAATGTGAACAACCCCTTGGTTTCCACAATCGCCACAACTCTGCTCATTTAATTAGAAATGCATAATCAGCTGACTGTGCAGATTTTTTTCCTGCTCTTGAGCTTATCTCATGTAATTGATTACTTAATGGTTTCCTGTTTTTGTGACACTTGTTGTTTATTTGTGTTTTCAGACATTGTGGAAGAGGATCAGACTGATTGGGAGGACAGCGGGTATGCAGAGGCCTGTCTGTGCTCACACAGTGCTGAGGAAGAGGAAGACTGGGAGACAAATGATTGATGTTGGGACAAGTAGGTTACTTGTTCAAAATTATCAAGAAAAAAATCACAAGAGGAAAAAATGGTGACAAGTGGAGAGTTAGAGTTGCACTAAATCTGTTCAAATTTTAGCTTTGGATCAAGATGATTCAGATGATTTGTATGAACCACAGCTGTTTTCAATTGTTAAACAAATGTCTTGAGGCAGGTCGGTGAAAATAAATATCAGTTGGCCTGTAAAATACGTTTGTATTGTGGCCGTTGTGTGTCATTCCCAGGTTGAAGCACAATCTACACATGCTCGAAGTTTTTAACTGTTTTATTCAACAGTGCAAGGTACACATGTGAAGCATCCAGTACACTTGTTAAGGAAGCAAATGTTGGTCTAAAGAACAAGTCTGTAACAGGTAACACTGGACAGTGTCAGAACAGCGGAGACATCACTTTACCATAAAATACATTTTACATTTTTATATCGACAACAGCTTCACAGAAGAGAAGAAGAAACCATGTTTGTAACAACATGTTAGGTACCAAGATGAACATACCTGTGTCACACAGGTAAAACAAGTGATTTTTATCCAAAAAATAACACAAACTGCAATAGTTGATATTTGGTAGCTGTAAATTCATACACCTACCACTGTCTTAACTATGTAGTGATAACACTTTTGTCCTGCACAATAAAATATTTAGCAAAAATATGGCACAATATCAGCAATCAAAGATTCAAAAACAAAGATGATGATATCCTTCCCATGTTGTTCAGCTTAGGACATTTCACATGCTGAAAATAAAAACATAAAATGAGAACACTGACTTACAGTTACATAATACACAGTGCAGTCATCTGCTTTTAACATGGAGTAATGAGAACAAAATAATTTCCTACATGCTATATAGGCGAGCACAATTTTTCCTTCAGTGCGGACATATTTGGATTAAAAGATGGCGCAATATCAAATCAGGAAAAACATGAAGATGTATCAAGTTCTGCAAGCTAACAAAAGGACGTCGTAATCATGCAGAACATACAAACATAAAAACGGAGAACACTGACGAATAGTTAAAACACCACACACTGATGACGCTTGTGCAGATATTGGTATAACATGTATATAGTTAATCTAGAAGAGGACTCATCCTACCTCTACTATGGCTTATGACAGGAGACAGAAGATTACAGATACTGTACAGTCTGCTTTCACTAGTTATAATGTGTCTAATATTCTCCTTATGCATAGGCCTGACAGTTCCCAGGTAATAACAGTATGTTGTGTACTTTGGCAGATTCGCTCATAAACTGAATACATTGTGCACTTAATCTCCAATTAGGCTAGAAATGCAAGTAGTTCACATGCATGAAACCATCAGGATTTCAAAGATCTCAGCAGATTATTATTGTTGTTGTTAAACAAGATTTATTTGAAGCACTAATCATTCATTGACTGTGTTGGTTATAACACTGTTCTCTATTTGATATGATGTTATACACACATAACTGTTACCCTGGGTCTCAGTACTCAGTGTCTGAGTATTTACTTCATGGCAGTGGATTACTTAACTAGTCCTTCACTGTACAGTCTTAAATTGAAACAAACTACAGTAGGCTTCAGTTGCACATTAATGAAATTATTAGAACGTCACAGGATCTTTAATTTGTTCACTGATGTAAGCTTCCTGGTCAACAGGACAGCACAGAAAGATGTAGCTTAGTTGCAAAGCGCAAGTATACAATAGGTGTGTAGCTGAAATGCTGGGCATTAGATATATGCCCTCCAATATTGATATTCATCGTAAAAGCCCCTTTTGTTTTTGGTATTTACTGCTCTACAAAGGCAGAGACCAGTGACTTACAGAAGATGTGAATTAGAGAAAAAGGCTGGCAAACAGGGTGAAAGACAGGCGGTGTAATATCTTTATTTTTACATTTTAGGCCGATTAATTTTACCCCAAAAATCTAAGCCGTGTTATGCCTATGCATACCTTTTTTTTAAAAAAACAAAAAAACTCTGCACTTGGATGATTAGGGAGTTTGAGGAGTAACACAGTATGTACCAAGTAAGAAAATGTTTTTTCAGCTGTCTTATCCCTTAAAATAGTTTAAGAAAATATACTTTAGTTTGATAGTGTATAGATTTAAAGGAATTAAATTAACTGTTTTGCTGGGAGTCTGTACATCTATTAATATATTTATATTAGAATTGATAAAATACTTTACAATTTGATACATTTAAATGTGATTTAAAAGTAGCTTAGCCCAATTAAAGCGCATACATTTCTCAAGTCTGTTACGGTAGTTACCCATTGCAGGGTTAAGCCGTGTTTTTGCCTTCTTGATGGGATTTAACTACTGCTTCATGTAGTTATTTGGAATAAGAAAATGAATTACCAAGATGTGAGTTCATCAAAATGGAATTTAATTTTATTTAAAGGCAACACCTAAGGAAAAATCTGGGCATTTCACCAGCTAGCTTTCACTTGATGTAGTTCTTCTTTAGCTCTTTGGCTGTCTCTCTGTGACACAGTGCTGTTAATGTGACAACAGCTTCTAGAACCAAAAGCAGTGTAGTTACTCTAAGCTGGAGTGCAATACACAGCCATAATGCACGTTGTGTGGTTTGGATTGTTTTTAAAGCTCCAATTTCTGGTAACTGCAAATTTATGTGGCAGCATTTCTGCCACATAAATTTGATCATATAGAAGCAAAAGTTGGATTTAGGTCATACTTCAGTTTCGACCAAATATGCTGTTCCTGCGTTTTGCCTTTGTAGAGCAGATTAATGCTGCAGGGTGTTCTAATACAATCCTCAGCAGTGTGCCAAACAAATAAGAACAAGGACTTTTATGATCTCCAGTGAGCACGTTTTTCCCCAGTTTGTCTTTTTAAGTACCAATATATAGCACTCCTTACAAGAGATGTCAAATCTCTCCACTCATCCTCAAGATAACAGGATAACTCTGACTACTAATAGAAGTGGTCTTACCACAGACATAAACACATTCAAACACTGTCCACGTTCACACGTCAAATAGCTCAGGTCTGATGCCTCATCTGTGTAGTAAAATATCATCTAACGGTTGTCTACAGCTTTTTTTTTAGCAGCTTATAGGTGAATATTAAATAGGACATCCTTATAGAACAGGTAGTCCAAAACAAACTCGGAGACAAAAGGAATGTATTGAAAATGCATCGCATTCTCCTCTTCGGCATAGATGATGCGCACACACAGCTTGTCCTGGTGTCCTTCATTAGAGAGAAAGTTTAATTGATTTCTTCTAGTTCCTGATGAGGAGTGGACAGTTTCAGTAAAATGTATGTCAGTGTTTTGAACAATCAGGTCAATGTTTCATTTGTTTGTATTTTTAACTGAGGGAACCGTCCACCTCTCCTCTCACAAATTCTTACAGGGTGTCGTGTAGGAGATATGAACACAGGAGGGCGCTCTTGTAACATTGACTGTTCAGAGTGCTCACGTCAGACACTTCTGATCAGGTATAGTGTGTGCTGTAGGAATGCAGATTGAAATGGACACAGCCTTGCATCCAGTTTTTTTCATGTAAGCGGTGTGAGTCCACCTGTGAGAGACTGCAGGTCTAACGCTTAATCACCACCTGCTCATACGCTCCAGCACCGACCCTAGGAGGACAAAAGACACAACATGAGCAACACAATTCACATATGACACAATTTCTGCATTTAACCAGGTTGCTTTTAAATGCAGGACAGTTATCAATATACAATGCGGCAAAAGTTTCTATGGAAGCTGAGTTATTCATGCTAAATCGTGTTTTGAGCTATCACTATGCCCTGCAGTGGGTTTAAGGCTGTACTGTCATATTTACAGGGCCTCAGTTGGGGTGACACCATTCTCTAACTTTGACCTAGGCCAACTTCAATTTGACTTAACTCATTCTCTCACCATAGCAAAGAGTAGATAAATCAGCCAAATGACCCACCCTTATATCTACGTTGTATCTGAGGGAACTTGAACTGCTGGGGTTGGCCACATTGGCTTTATGGGCGACTTGCTTTGGATGTCACGGCACTTCAAATTGTCCAACCAACATCCCTGTATAACTTGTTTCACCCGTCTCACTAATAGTCACTAATTAGCAGCGAGAATGAGAATAATTCTTTAATTTTTTTTCTGTCAGAGTTGGAGCACAGATCGTGTCGTTAGGTTGGCACCCTATCAACAACTTGTGTTTGGCTCAACATTGTGTACCAGCATCCAAGAAACACCAAGAGCCACCAAACACTAACACAACCCTCCATAGCAGGTTATACTCACTTTTATTAACAATATACTAACCAGCCAAAACCAGCTAACATCACTTTAGGCGAGCAAACATGTAACTCAATTCACAAAACACTCCTAATGTATCTACAATGTCACTTTGGGCTAACTGGTAATGTTAGGCTAACTCACTTGTCTAATAGGACGTCAAATGAACAAAGCAACCTGTTAAACTAACACGCTAACAGCGTGTTTAGCTAACCAGCATACTGCTTCAGCCACTAGCTGAACTTATCATGTAACAGCCACTTATCATGTAAATATGTATACAAGTCTATTCTATTTCTTCCCTTTTTAATTATATTGTTTTTTTTCCCTATTAAATAAATAAAGCCTGCTCATTTCCACTTATGGCGACCACCTCGACTCTCATAGTTTTACACTGCGTGGCAAAGTTGATGAAGTAAAGAGTAAAGCCACAAACGGAAGTAGTTGGTCTGCAAGCTAAAGTATGGACACTGGAGTCAAAAAGTAGGATGATGGAGAGTAAGCTCTTGGACTTGGAAACCAGGTCGAGGTTAAACAAGGTGAGACTGGTGGGCCTGCCGGAAAGCGCAGAGGGTCAAGACCCATGTTCCTTCTTGGAGAAGTGGATCCCAGAAGCATTGTCTGCTATGAACAGGCACACTGCTTGGGACCGATTTGAGACACCAAGGTGCCACAGAGGGCGCTAATAATGAAGTTTCTCAGCTACAAGGGCAAGCCAACAGTTATGGCTGTTGCAAGGGCTAAAAAAGACATTTGTTACAAGGACCAACAAGTAAAGTTTTATTCGGACTGAGCTACGAAACAATTCGAACTGGTCTGCCAGGAATTGTGCAACGGAGGGGTCTGACACGGAGTGATTTCACCCTGCAAGATTGTTGGTAATACAAAAACAGCACAAGCACAGGGGTTACTGAAAAGATTCAGAAGGACACCCTTGTGAGCTAAATGCATACGGTAGAAAACTTAAAAAATACCTAAAATATGGTACTGTTATATAAGACTGTTACAAGCGGTATTTAACCAGTATTTTGGATTGATGCATATTATTAATTATCTCTGAGCACACATGTTTACCTACTAAGTAGACACTTTAAACACCATATGTTAAGCTCTTGTGCTAATTTTGGTTTACATATTTAAAGCTGTTATGACCTACAGATTTTGAGTACAAGCTGTGCTAAGTGACACCACATTGTTTATTGTATGTAGATGAAAATCTGACTAAGGACCCACCTAGATGGCATTTTCAGCATAAATGTTACGAGATGAATATTATTTGTTTGGCCCTTTTTATGGCTTTGATAGGACAGCTTAGAGATGACAGGAAACGGGATGAGTGAGGCGGAGGATGCAGCAAAAGGCCACAGTTCAGACTCAAACCTGGGCCGCTGCAGCGAGGACAAGGCCTCTGCACATGGGATGCCCACTCTACCAGCTAAGTTAATGGGGGCCCCAAGGTGGGAAGCATTTAAAACCTTTCTCAGAGGACATATTATTAGCTACAAAGGCTCAAAATCAAAAAAGTGCATGAGGAGAAACAACAATTGGAATATAAAATTGAAATTCTGCAGCAAAAGGTTTATAAGGAAAATAATCCCCAATTGGAAAATTACTAATGATTCTGTGAGCTGAATATGATCAATTATCTGCTTTCAAGGCGCCATCCAGTCTTTTACAATTAAAGCAATCATTCTAGGATCAAGGTGATAAATCGGGTAACTTGTTGGCATGGCAGATAAAACAATTAGAGACTAGAACATAAATTACATCCATTATATCCAATGACCAAGTCATAGCAAACCCCATTGAAATTAATGATGCATTTAGAGACTACTATAAAGTTATATTATAAAAAATGTGAATTAATTTACAAAACCGAAATACCCATACCAAATAACTCAAATGAACATAAAGAAGATCTAGATTTGGAAATCAGCGAAGATGAAATTGGATGTGCCATTGATAATATAAAATCCGGCAAAAAGTCGGAATTGGATGGTCTTCCAATCGATCTATATAAAAAATTAAACCCAATTTTACTTTTGCTTACAAGAAGCATTTCAAAAAGGTAGTCTTCCATCTTCAATGAAAAGTGCTTTAATTGTTTTACTACCAAAACCGGGTAAACCTACTAAGCAAATGTGAAAATCTGAGACCCATAAGTTTGTTAAATTCCGATCCAAGATAATGTGGAAGCTTTTAACTAAACATCTTCAAAAAATACTACCCAATATTATTGATAGCCGCCGGCGGCTTATCCATTCACACTGGTTCGGTTCGCCAATGCTGCGCCTCCAACACTACCTCCAGAGGTGTAACAGCGCCGGAGCGTAATTTCATCCCTTGCCGCCTCAGAGGATTCACACAGAGGAGGAGGCGGAGAATTGCCGCAGGATCCCTGCCTTCAAACGACAGTGTGAATGGGGCAAATATTTGTGGGGTTTATATGGAACAATAGAAGGGCAAGACTTTGTTTGATTTTACTGTATTTACTGTTTGTAAACCTCCCTCCCACCCGACCAATGTCCAAACATTGTGTGGTACTATGTTTTATTTTTCAAAAAATGATTCTCCTCACGAGGCTGCAATGGAATCTTATGGTTTACACTTACTTCTTCCCTTATACTCACACAAAGAAACTACAGAACAAACTAAAAACCCAATTATTAAACACATGAGGTTAAAAAATATTAAAAAGAATCATATTCATTATCACAAAATAGCCCAATATGGGGTAACCAGTGCTTTGCACCAGGAAGAACAGATGCAACATTTAAGCTTTGGGCATCAAAGGAATACGATGCCATCCAAAACCTTTATTTAACAGATCTGATACTATGTCTTTTGAGGAGCTGAGATATAAATTTAACCTTGATATTAAACGATTCTTCAAGTACCAATTGGAATAATATGCTTACCAGACTCTTACAATTAGGGTTCCATATCTGAATTTTATAATTTACTTTCTCAAACTGTCTTCTACCATCATTTTTTCTGTTATCTCACTCATCTGAAGATTCACGGTACAAGTTAAGTGCCTGGAAAGAAAACTTAAAATTTGAATGGTTATTGGAAAGTAGCATGTAGTAATGCTCATAAATTGTAAATTAATACACGTCTTAAACTAATGTGGTATAAATGATTAATGCGGTCATATGTGACACCGGTGGATATAAATCGATGCAATAAAAGTACCAGACATATGCACAAATTGTATCGAGAAAACAGGAGATAAGAGCTATAACAGAGAAGATCATTTCAAAATAAATCTTACTCGACCCTAAGCTTTTTCTGCATGGGTGAAAACCAGAGAAACATAATTTTAGCAAAAAGGAACAAACATTTATAGATCTCAGCTTGCTTTACGGCAAAAAATGTATTGCACTGCTATGGAAATCCATTCACAGACCAAGAACTACTCAAAGGATAAGACCGATGTTATCGGGCATCTTATTAGAAAGGATAACGTATAAACTGAAGGGCAAACTGCATGTATTTCAAATTATATGGAGACCCTTCAAGGACTTAGGTTTAACAGATGATCAGGTGAATGTCTCATTTCTGTTGACAGTGCAGATAGGGTAAGCATGTATTATTTATTTATTTTCCAAATACTTGTCGTAATTTGCATCTACTGGAAGTAACTCACTCTAGAATTTAAAGATTACCACTTTTTAAAGTAAAGTCTAGGTTGTAACATGAGCATGTTAGCAGACTCACAATTACAATGCTAACAAGCAAATATTTAGCAAGTACAATTGTTACCCACTTCACCATATTAGTTTAGCATTTGAACATGCTAACATTTGTAGGGAATTTAGTCATAAACCAAATAAAAACGGACTTTTTCCTGATGATGGCAATGGATGGAAAATTAAGGGACCACCCAAATTATTACTATTCACCCCAAGGGGGACATTGATGTGTGCACAGAACTGTCCAGGCAATCTATTTTTTATTTATTTATTTTTTGAATGTAACACTGTCGAAATTGAACAATCTTTGGTATTAACTTTATAAGAACTGTTGAACATTCAGGCCCTCTCTCTCCCCGCAGTCTGGTGAAAAGCTACTATGAAACAAGGGCTTCATTACGCTAGTGAAGTAGAGTAACTTTAGAAATTTGCAGGACACAGTCTTTAATTTAAGTTGAAAAGCTAACAGTAGCTGTTTGCTATCAAGACACAAAATCTGGAAATGTGTGATTAAGTGGATTACATCGTTGGAATCTGTTCTATGTACAATGGACGATGAGCTGTTCTGTGGCCAAACTGGCCAGGATTACTTCTGTTGCATGTCCCATTACATTGTTAAATACCACTCTTTAAAATCATTAATGTTTGTGCATATTACTGGGGTAAGGAGGACCCGAAAGTGTGCAATTTACGGTAGTTTCATGAATGGATGAATATTCAAGTGGCTGGATTATTTGGAAGAGAGAACGCCACATTGGTAAGTACAGTATAAAGTGACGCAACGTTGACAGATTGGTTTCTTTTCCTGTCTGCCTTCAATGCCCTGTCCCTTTCGTGGATAAGGTGATGGTGTCAAGTTATATATTCAAGACTAGATAAACTGAAAACAGGTCGGATGAGAGCGGTCTGGCTATGCAAGACTAGATATGACTTGAATGCCACACTTGTCATCATCAGGTAAAATCAGCTGTTCCAATGTTTAACGGTACCCTGGGGCTGTAAAGATTTAACGCTTGTGCCATATTTACTAACCCTGTCACCAGAGTAATGCGTGGAAGGCTTCATGGAGTGGAGAATTACTTAATGAAAAAAAATATCTGATGTAATGTTATTCTCTCTTAGTCTACATTGAAAAATGGGACATTAATTAAAGTCTGTCGTGCATGTATGGCTGCTGCATATCTTACATAAACGTACAGCAGTTACCTGTCTGTGCCAATTTGTTAAGATTAAGAGGGAGAGGGACATTAAGAGGATTTAGATATTTTTCATTTGAGAAGTGTCCCTCAAATGATGTGGTTTGACTCGGCGTAACCTCCAATGCAAAATGGTGACGTACTCCCTGGCAGTCGGTGGAGGCTGCGCAGCCATCGGCAACTATCGGAACCAAGTTCAGCCGATAACAATAGTTTGTAAAAGATCCATTTGTTGACCTCTACTTTGAAGAACAAATCATTAGTAAGATTTCAGTGATTATCCCTGGCTCACCTGGTGGGAAGGTGATGGCTTCCAAGGGCTGTACTTCCCCCAGGGCCAACAAATAGACGCAGGCCTTCCTCTGAAACAGACACAGTTGTAGTAACGTGGTCAGTACAGAGAGCAACCACAGCCTCCTGTGTAATTCTTGTCATGAGGAGCAGCCAGTTGCTAGGCAATCTAAAAATAATCATGTATTGACAGAAGCATTCTTTTCCTAGCTTTGAGCTGGATGAGACCTTGGAAAGAAAGAAAATGCCATACTCCTCAAAGTACAGACTGGTCATGTAATACTGTCGAGTTAATTATCGTGTTGTCCAAAATGGCTGTGAGGTTTATACAAATGATCAACATATTTTTGTTCATTTGTAAAGCTGATATGTTTCGTACATTTATTATTTGACTGTCAGAAAAAAAGTTGGCGACATTTCATAATTCTATTGGTTGAGTTCAATATTGAATTAAAAATCCAAACATCAGCTGATATCAGCTTCCTAAATGTAAACATCTTCTGCCCCTCTCTCTTTTATATCATTGTATAGGGAAATTCTAGGGTTTTGAACTGTTGGTCAAACAAAAAAAAGACATTTTAAAATCTCACTTTGGGCTCTGGGGAATTTATATATGGGCCTTTATTATTATTATTATTATTATTATTATTATTATTATTTATTATTTAATAATAGATTTATCAAGGAAAGAACCTATAGGTAAATTCCCAGAGCACAAGCTAAGATTTTCAACAACTACTCAATTTACAATTAAAACAGTAAAGAAGCCAGTCTTCACATTGAAGAAGCTAGAACCAAATTTATAACTGACAGTTACTTCTACAGAGCAGTTTTCGAAATGGTAACTGATCGATGGCCTGTCAGTCAAGTAATGGTTTATAATTTCTACTTAAGTGTATGATAATAAAGTTGAATTTTATAACTTTAACCTTTCCTTGAAGAGACAATATAAGATGGGGAAAATCTGCTAAGAAACGTATACAATGCTCATAAATATGGTCATTCTGGACATGTGTTTCCCTGGATGAGTAGCCTACCTTCAGTACTAGAGTCCAGTAGACTGGGTGTAAAGTCTTGACTCTGGAGAATCTTCTCCACAACGTCGTCAGCATCCACTCGTGTGTCGTCCATTCTCTTCAGCTGAGACTCCATAGAGTCCTGCTTCACTGGATGTCTGAGAGGAGGGTACAGGAAAGTCAGTTTGTGTCTGTCTGACCACTAATGGCTTCCACCACTAACTGAAGAAGCTGTTTCTTTCTCATATTGAATCTGATCTCTGTTAGCAGGCAGACAATGGAGACTAAAGCTCTTAGTGGTAGTTTCATATTTACATCCACAGATATGAGTGTTGCCAAAAACCTTAAAGTAATATCTTGATAAAGTAAAACATGCTGCAATGTATGATGTTATAATGATGAGAGCCATACATGACAGAATCTGTACATCTGTATTTACTTTTTATACATTAAATTTATGTGTGCTCCCTACTTGCCAATTACGATTAAGAGTCACCTGTTGAGTCGTTCACACGATGAGGCACTCCGTACTGGTGTACCCGTTGGGTTGCTAGTGGTGGCTGTGGGGACTGGGTGTTCAGGTAGAGCAGGACAGGGTCTGGGCTCTCTGTCCCGGTCCTCGCTGGGCTCTGGGATGCTGCCGATGCCCGTTGAAGTGCTGCCCACTGAGTGGTTCCGTCGGTGGCTGAACTCTGACATGCTGGAGGAGCGGGAGTGACCTGTGCTATAGCCTAAGAGATTGGCAAAGGTTTCAATTAATAATAATGATAACAGTTCTTAAACCTCAAACACATTTGGAACATTACAGATTTATGGAGCAATATTCTAATCGGCATTTAAACATTAATGACAGAGGGTCAATTTGATATGCAGATAAAAACTCCAATAATTGCTTTACTAATGGAAGACAATCCTAGGAGAAGATACAGATTTACAGCCTAATGACTGAATTAAAACATTGATTCATAAATGAATGTGAATTAATGTAATTTTGCTGTTCTGTCGAGCAGTGTGCAGTGACACCCACACACTGACATGCTCTTCGTGTCTGCAGGAAGCCATTTCCAGCAAGACACCTCTCAGGGCATCAGTTCACTACAGCCATGGAAGCGCAAACTTCCCACACACTAATATGTGGTTCAAGTAAATCTATCAAGAGTTATATGTGGCAGGAAGTACACTTTCAAATTCAGAATTAAAGGGTCATTAGAGCTGTTCTCAGTGCACTCTCCACTTCCTCCGATCTTTTATTACAGTCATCTGATCTGCCTCAGGTTTGAGCTGCTCTGGTGGAAAACAGGAAAATAATTTTATCACTTCCCTTCTCCTTAGTCGAACGCTTTGCTCTGTTTGACCTCTCACACATTATCTCCAGTAGAATGACTGTAGGAGAGCGTTGTGATAAGCGTTGTGTAGTAAAGGCTTGCAACAACTAGTTGTCTGTCACTCTCCAAGCCAGTTTGGACAACTATATTTATGGTCAGAATGATAACCATCCATCCTTGTTAGTTAGGTCAAGAACAGGAAATCGGAAAAAAAATCATTTACATTTTCTGAACCTGGGTTGCCCCTAACCTGAGAGTTTGGACTGTTGGCTGGCATAGCTGGATGTTCGGGAGTGGCAGCTGCCCCCGAGATCGTCAGAAACAACTGGACACTTCCCTTCTCGACTCTCTGCTAGAAGAGAAAAAACAAAAGAAAAGAAAGTCAGGCCTGAAATCTCTAAAAACCCACCATCATTTCAGTAAAAACACTACATGTGCAGCTTTTCTTGTGACTCCTCATACAGTTTAGTCAGAGAGAAACTGGTGCCAAAGCACTAAACCTGTAGAGGCCAACGCTGTTTACTTACCATGGCTCATTCTCAGCTCAACATGCCAGATTTATTTGTGGTATGGATTGTGTTTTTGTGAATGAAAGCAGGCATAGCTGAACAAGGTGATTGTGGTCGACTGTGCTCAACCAAAATAGCACCTCCATGCACCATGTTCATTCTTTAAATGGTCAATTATATGTGTCAACATACTTCACTCTTCCTAGCAGATTACACAGACATGACCAGAAATGTTCACCTCTATAAAGTATGCGTTTATATGAATAAGATCTCTGTGTAGGTTTCAACTGAGACCACAGACATAAAGATGGTTTCTGTAATATTACATGGCGACCAAAATATAGTACGATATTGTGTACAACATGGACTTTTTAAATGGTCGCTGATGCTTATTTCTGCCAACAGGCAACAGTTCCAACAACAGAGAAAACTTCTCTCTGCCTCCCACACGCTGTGCCTTAGTACAGCATAATGAGCAAGTGACCACAGTTGGAAGGTATCTGGACACAGCAGTAGCTCTGCCTGGGTTGTGGCAAAATAAACACATTAGAAGACAGGCTGGGAATCACACTGTAACTCCTCATTCAATTCCTTTACAATATCTTGTAGTATTGGAGCTGAGCAGAGGTGGTTCAACAATAATCCACTATACACAATGTGCCTTTTACAACATAACATGTCATGTCAAAGCAGTAAGATGTAAGATGAAATGGCATGTACAATAGTTTCTTCAGTTTGTGTCTTTTTACCCTTACCCATGTGAAGCATGTACATGTGTGCCACCATTTTAAATGTCAAGTAACCAAACTAGTAAAAGGCTGAGCTGCCAGACAGTAAAGGTTCAGAGTTCAAGTGTCTGCAGAAGAGGAAGGAAAGGCCCCTGTCTCTGCAACACAGGAGAAAATAGCACTCATATCCAAAGATATAAACTGATACTGCTGCTTTTTTTTTTATATCTCTCAAATGATAAAGAAAAGAAGGTCACAAAAGTGTAAAATATTAATAATACCTTACTTACTTATTTTTTCTTGCCAATTAAAATAAATAAATAAATACTTTATTTGTCATTACTGAATAAATTAAGGTAAAAAGAAACAACTGTATCGCTTTCTGTTTCCCTTAAAGTGAGAACTACCAATGACGCAGACCAAAACATGCCTTGTGGCAAAATTGCAGCGGTAAAGCAATGTTTACAGGGAACAAAACGTATTAGTTATTAGGCTTATTAGTATGCTATAGCCATTACATTGTGCAATAAACCTTAATTTCAAAATACATTAAAGCAAAAATATATATTTTTTAACAAATAATTATAAAGGCTTGTAATCTTTATAATTCTTGGGTAGAATTCCAGTAATTATTTTGTGAAAAATTCAAAGATCCCATGTATTTATTATCAACAGAATCTACTGATTCCAATTCTAATACAGGTCACTTGTATGCATTTAGGGAAGCTTGTTGGTTCCAGTGGAGACCCTATGCAGGGTTGACACAATATCTCATGAGATAAATTGACCTGTTCATACTTGTCTTGGAGGATGGGCATACATACATAACACATATTCATTAGGGCTGCCTGATAAATCGAAATTTCATGTGCCATAAACACATCGCAAAAGACTGCCTGACGCGATGAATAACAAAAATCATTTTGTTTACATGCGCCATGCAGGCACCTTGAGCATGCCAACATTTAGCCTATCAGACGAAGCCCTGGATACAAGGGCTAGCTGTTAGCCACCCTGACAAAATGAATCGGCATCAGTTTGGTGGTGATTGCCAGGTTGTGATGGCTGAGGGAGGAGAGAAAGGCGCTGAAAATGTGGTCGACGAAGACCTTGTGGTGAAAAGAAACAGCACTTCTGCTATATGGACTTATTTTGGATTCAGGAGAGACGACGTGTTACAAACACAGGTACTGTGTAAAACATGCTGAGCAGTTGTTGCAACTTCTAGAGGAAACAAAACCAACCTCCATCACCACCTGCAATACAACCATAAAGACCTAGACGAACAATTCAAAACTAATGTTATCCATCATTTACTGTATAGTTAAACTTCAATAATTGTTTATTTATCACAAGTTATATCGTCATCACAATATTGAACAGTGTTATCGCACATCGCAGATTTTCCTCATATCGTGCAGGCCTAATGTTCATCTACAAAATAATACACCATAATGGTCCATAATATACAAAACCTCTCATTTGATCTGAGACTGCTCACACACAAGAAACACACCAGCACATACCACTGCCAACATGCACAACCAAGACATGATGATGCTGATGGGAAAGAGCATCGTCTTCAGCAGACGAATACACACGTGGTGTGCCCATGCAAACACACAACCCCCCCTAGACGGGCTTGCACACAGTCCTATTTTTAACCATGTGAGAGCCCACAGGGTCAGAGCAGATTGTAGCTAATCTAAAAGAGAACTAGTTTAAATTATACATGCACTACACTCTGAAGCTTCCAGGAGGAGCAGGCATTGCAATGTTTCACACATGAAAAAACACACATACACACACACACACACACACACACACACACAGAACAAGAGTGAGGGGGGTGAAACAGGAGTGAAATGTAACAGAAAAGGATAGTTGCAGGAAGAATAATGCTGGATGGTGGATAAATTGCTGTCACATTAAGTTTGATTACATCATGCTGGAGAGACATGAGTGCAGATCAATATACACAGCTTAATTAATTAACCTGTCAATAGTCACCTAGGAAACAAAAGACAGAGGCTGATTTCATAAAGTTTGATAGCATTGTTAAATGGATGCTTGGCTTGATGGGTTCAAAATTTGACTTAAACAACATAATGCAATACACTCCACCATCTGCAGCTTTGAAAAAAAGAAACTGGTGGTTGGGTAACTGATACTATATGCCAACATAGAACATAGATATCTGCACTTTCCTGTAGATGTTAGTTAACAACCCTGGTGACAAATGAGACTTGTCAAGCTAATGACCAGCGGCAGCATGCAATGGTTGGTTTATATTGGCAGCAAGAAATACATGTTGTTTCAATATTGTAGGGGTCCCAATGATGTGATGTGTATTTATAAGCTCTGAATGAAGTAAAAATATGAAAAAATGTTCATAAAAAAACACATTTATTGAATCTCTTTATCTCTGTTTATTAATTGTTATGAACTGTATTAAAGATATTATCTTCAGTTACTGGACAATACAGTCACAAAATAAATCTTACTTCATCTCTGCCAAGTGCATTATTGTACGAGTGCTAACAATGATGCAGGTAATATTACAAAAATATCACATCCAGTTGATTGTTATGCATTGGAGCATCTTGTCCCAAAACAAGAGTTTAATTTGATTTAATTTAACCTCGATTTTTTCCCCCTTAAAACAAACAATTTCATTTTATGGAATTGAGTAATAGTTTGATGCAAAGTGCTGTAAAAGACTGCCATACATTTTGCAGAGATCACAGAAATCACATTGCAGAGTTCAAATGTCAGTAAGGAACTTGAACAAATAGGCTCATATCACACATGTTATAATGGAAAAAAAAACTATTAATCTTGGTAACTGCCTCCATTTATATATTTTTATTTTATGTTATTATTGATTTTAAAAGTTTATATAGGGTAGTGTTTTGAGAACTCATTACTGTTAATGACATTTTGACTGATGTCGTCATATCTTTCTCAATAAAAAAAATAAATAGTATACGTTGAGTTTTATCATAATAAATATCATCCTCACATAAGATAAAACTACTTTGATGTGTTTTTTTACACCATTTAATTTCTGGTAGATTTGAAAATCTTAATCTTTCCCGTGGTTAAATATGTTAAGGAGGCAAGTAAATCAGAGAATACGCTACAGTTCATTTTGTACGTTTTGAGATTCGCTTGTTGTGGCTGTACTGTAATGAAGCAATTATTTATTAAATATAACAGAGCACTGCGCATGATACCCCCCAGTACTCTGATTTCAGCCAGTAAATTTGAATTATTGCCATTCTAAGATGATAAGGGTAACTGAATACTTTTTATATCCATCAATTTGTTTTCATTATTGTTGGTTCAATCTGCTAGCTACATAGGCACATATAGCTGAAATTGATGCTGCAATAACAACAGATGATGTGATGTTGAGCAACTCCACTCATGCACAGACAGCTTACACAACTATGCAGATGGGACCAAGCAAAAATGAAAAATCAGTTTCAGCCTTGTGATTTCAAGCTAAAATGCTGCGAGGAAGATTTTTGCTTTCCTGAGAGTCATTATATCCAGATATATATATATATATATATATCTGATATCCATATAATTCCTTCATAAATCTACACCAACTTTTAGCAGGAACATGACATAACAAAGGAGAGCTGATCAGAGAACCAGTGTCTTACAAGAAAGTGGAATACAACTCCAGACTGTGTCAGTTGTCTGTAAATGCTTGTAAAAGCCAGTGGGATGACTAAGCAGAGCAGAGGAGTGTAATGTGGCGTGATTGGTCTCACCAGAACAGCCTTTCTGTGCGTCCCCTCCCCTCCTCTCCTCCAGCAGGCTCTCTCCATCACTCTGGATCCCGATCACTGTGGCTGTGGAGGGAGGCCTGATGACAGACGAAAGACAATAAGACCTTGTTTCTCCTTTTTTGTGTTTCATTGTGTTCATCATTCAAACCATTCTTAAGAAAGACAACACTACAAACATAGTGAGAAAGACAAGAACAGCGAGACATTGAGAAGAGATGATTAAAGCATTAATCAAGGGAAATCCCATTATGTTAGATAGTAAAATATTTCCAAGGCTAAACGTAAAGGTACAGTACTGAGATACTCAGCATTTAAATACATGTTGGAATTCAAGATGCAGCTTTTGGCATAACATACACACAACTGAATATTTTTTAGGTTGAATTTTGCCCTTGGGTTCTGCAGCATTTCGCGCTCTGAACGTATGTATGTGACCTGTACTTTCACTGAAAAGTATATTTGAAATCACAGAAGCTGCATTTTTTGGTAAAAGTGAAATCCCATGACAATAGAGCTTTATAATGAAGTACTGTAGTGCTGCAGAGATGCCCTGACCTACAAATGCAGAAAATCATTCCATCTGATCCTGAATCATACCCTAATATCTGTCAAAATAACTGCAGTATAATTTTTTTTTTTACCATATTGTGCATCCCTAAGAATTAGTATGTCAACCTATAGTATATTACTCCCCAGATGATATCAATGCTTTTGCCATGGGAAAGTTATTATACAAGTTATTCAGGCTTGCTTAGTACTGTGTCATTTGGTTCCCTTGAAACTTCAGTCTCACAAAGCACAGTGTTGACAGATGTCAGTGCCACACCTACAGCAGCTTTCTTGGAAGAGCTCCCAAACAACTGTATTCAGCAGCAGATCTGATGTCAAAATTATGAAACATAGTACAGAATGATTTTTATAAAAGATAATTTTTTTTTAATTTTTGAATTGACACATTGGTGCTCAATCTACAGATGTTCTGAAAGAACAAAGAAGAGATGGCTTTAAATGACAGTCTGGTCCAGGTCATTGGGTTGGTGTTGTTTTCTTAAAGGATTTCAGGAAGTTCACCCAAAAATTAAAAAATTTAAAATATAGTTCACAAAACCTTTCTAGAGCATTGTATCAAAACAGTGTTGCAGCATTTGCCTGAACAAATGATGGGGACTTGTTTTAAAACATAAAAATAAAAATAAAAAATACAGCCATACAGCTATTCCAGCGTATATTGTGTCGAGGATGTAAACTCAGTCAGTTCAAATCGATTTGGGATCTTGGGTCTACCAGCGATTTGGATAACGATCTTGATGGAGCCATTTTGTGGGCTTTTTTCGGTTGGTCCCCAGCTACTTCAGTCATTTTCGTTTGGTTTTGCTATGAAGCTCCATAAATGTTTTTGTGGACTACAATTTTCATTTGACTTTTCCAATAGCAAAAAGGGGGAGGAGATAATGCCAGATTTTTCTTTTTCAGGGAAATTTTTCTTCAAGGGGTTTGTAAATATCCAAATCTGAGCAGGTTTAGTTTAATTCACAAGCTTTTTCAGTAAACAAACATATGGAATTGAATGTTTTTCCAACCTGATTGAGATCATATGGTTAAGACTCTTGAATGACTTAACAAGTCAGCTAACACCAACCCTGACTGACAGACCAAAGCAGATTCAGCACCATATTAAAGTTGAATCATTTTTAATTTACTTTTACTTACGTTTTAAAACAGGGATCCCCAGACATGAGCTGTGTACTGATGATAACCTATGAAAGGAAAAAGACGCTTGTTAATTGATTCATGTTTAAATTACAATTTGTTAGTTTTCTATGTATTAGAAAAGCAAAGGTGTTTTGGTCCAAGCATAGTTGTACTAAACAGGAATCATACATGCAAAATCCAGAAGTCAATGAAGAGCTATAGATTAACCAACTGCTCTTAAGGAAGGAGTAATCTGCACTCCCTAATTAGCTCAAATGTTTTCTTTTTGGTTCATTAGTTTTATCAATTTACACATTTAAGAAGACAATGGCTGTGGCCTAATCATGGGGATCATTTATTCCCATGCTGGGGGGACTCAGCACGGGCACTCCAACAGAAGGTATCGTCGCTGATAACAAAAGGGGCAATACAGATTGTACCTCCGGAGCAGAGCCAATGTGGCTTCTACTCAAGGTATTTCCCCATGCCAAAAAAGTTGGGGACTGGGATCCGCCCAATCCTCGACCTACCGGACCTAAACAGACACCTCAGGTCTTTCAGGTTCAGAAGGCTGACAGACACCGCCCTTCTGCAAATTGTGTGCTCAGGCGACTGGTTCATTTCAGTCAACCTATTTTCATATACAAATATATGCTCTCCACAGGAAGTACCTGAGATGTGCCTTTCCCGGCACAACCTACGAGTGTACAGTACTGTTGTTAGAACTCTCGTTGAGCCCTCAAGTTTTTGTCAAGTGCACAGAGGCAGCTATTGCAGCTCTCAGGAAGCATACGCATAGCCACATACTTTGATTGGCTACAGTGTCCGGTCAGGGCCGCTGGAGCACAAAAAGTTGCTCTTGCTGCACCTGGAGAGCTTAGGGTTCAGAGTGAATCAGGAAAAGATCCTGACTCCCAATAAGAGAATCTCTTTCATTGGTCTGACCCTGGACATGGTCTCCCTCAGAGCCCACCTGTCAGTAAAGACAGTGAGAATTCCTGGCCCTCTTCTGCAGGGGAAAGTTGTTACCCTTCAGAACATGCCTACAGCTGCTGGGACTGATGGCATCAGCTATAGCTGTTATCCCCTTAAGTCGTCTATACACGAGAGGCTTTCAGCGTTGGGTTTCCTCCCTCAGACTGGACTGCTCACATCATGTGCATTGTCAGGTGGAAGTCAAGAAGGTGGTCTGATGGACACGTCACTGCAGGGGTGGAGAGCCACCCATGAGGGCAAAATTGTGAACAGGTTGTCGGGTCCTCACCTTCATTTCACCCACCCAATTGCCTGGAGCTCCTTACAGTATCCCTGGCCCTGAGGCACTTACCTCACTCATGTTATCAGAGAACCAAGGTTACCTTTGTAACCTAAATATTTTATTTGGCTACCATCTAATGGACTACTGGGAACCCAGCCATTGTTGTTGTAAGCAATCCTTGATGTTTATGCAAAAACCTTTTGCATGCCTAGCTGCTAGTTGAGAAAAATATGAGGGATGGGTTGTATTCAAAACACCAAGGTATCCTCCTCACCCAGTCAAATCAGTTTGGTGTGGCTGCTTCACCTGAGCTTCAATGTTACCTTGAGAATGGAGTTATCCTGGCGAGTATTTTTGGTATCGTAGCCTTCCAGCAGACATCTGCGGGTTGTATTCCCTGAGCCAGCAAACTCTGCTAAATTCAGATCTGCAAAACCAAGCTGAAGGAGAAAGAATGACACTGGGTGAACTTTGTTTTCTCTCAGGAGACTCAAGTTTTGCCCAGTCAGCACAATGTGACAGTCTCTAGATATAAAATGACAGCGGTCAGAGCATGACAGAAATCTGAAATGAATATCTTCTGAAATTAAATGTTTGGGAGGAAAAAGCTTTTATGTCGTCGAGAAAGTCCACGAGAGGAGGTTCAGCATGCTTAGTAAATAATAAGTATCAAACAGTGACATAATGAGTTAACCTGCAGGCAGAGACGGCCATCTGTTTGCTGTGGGCTTACATGGATATCTACATAAATATGGCTGATTACTGTAAATCTAGGTGACCTGGAGGTTCGTTTTAGGGGACGGGGGTTGGATAACATTAGTATGTGAGGGTTTACCTTTGCATATGCCTTCCCACCTTTCAGCTCCTGGAAAATAAAAGCATAAACAAATGCCAAAGTCATGCTTAACTTGAAAACATTGCATTGGTGATCCACCTGATCATCCAATGTGTTTGAGACTTGTGACTTGAGTTCCAATATATTTTGATGGGAAAAGAAAGTTGAGCTTGGCTCTGTACAAATCAAAGTTAAGAGACAGATTCACAGTCCTGGTACTGTATGGTAATACCGAAAACGTTTTACAAGATGTTATCGTACCGTGAAAATGTTATATAGTGTAACCATAACTGAACCATTAAAATATCACAAATATAACAACAAAAATGACATAATGTAAGGTCTTAAAGAGGGCTGCCAACTAAAAGCTGATGATTTGAGTCATTGGTCCTGTATTTTGTAAGTTGAATCTTTGATCTTTTTTTTGTTTTTTTGTCACTGCACACAGTAATGCAGGACACAGCATGCTGTAAACTTGCAAACTAAATCTCAAATGTCCACAAAACTAATTGGGACGAAAACAGATAAGGGGGATAGATAAAGGGCAGCGTGACACCTGAAATGCGTAGGCAGGGTCCAACGGTTCTTCTCTGGTGATGACTGTCTGAAGTCTTCTGAACAACTTTTGAACCAGACAGTGGTAGAAACCCTCTCTTCTGCAGTCTACTCTGATGCTACGTAACATTAAATCCAAATTGTAGCAAGAGGCAACTGCTTACAATTTTAAAGTTCAATACCAAAATACTGGTTAAAGGGGCCACTATAAAGGCAAACTAACAAAGGCTTTTCTGGGTTCTGTACATGACATGCTTCGTGTCCTAAAACAAAAACGGCATGAGACCCCAGAAATAGCTTGCAGAGACAACATGGATGCACAAGATGCATTCTACCAGGAAGGTTTATTTAAGTTTTTATCTTTTACATCCATAAAAATATGCAACAAACAAAATAAAATATCACGAGCACACGTGTGAAAGGCTAAAAGAACGCAAAAGGATGAGTGGCAAAAGATTTCACAGTGAGGAGTCGGTTTCCTTCTGAATGCTGCACTTGCTGACTGCTGTATTAGAGTTCACATTTCACTCTCAAGTTTCAATTTGCCACATAAAAGTCTATGTAACCAATACCAGAATTTAAGCCGGGTACAGCAAATTTATTCGCAAGGATAAGACTCTCCTCTCCTCTCCAGCCTTGTTTTTAACAAGAACAATAACCTTTATATTCACATAAAGCCCTTGCCTGAGCTTTGTATGTTCACATGCAAAACATCAGGTTATTGATCAACAACACTATGTAGGTGTATCTATATCTTAAGTCTGAAATATGGAGCTCAGTCGCTTCATACTGTACCTTTCTGACAGACACACGACACACACAAGGGTCCAGTACACCTGTCCCTGCATTGGCACTCATCTTGCAGGGAAAAGAGAACCGTTTCCTCCATCGAACACAGTTGGCTTGCACCGGCTCCCTGTAAGAAGAAACCGCAAAGACTTAGACCGCCTTGAAGCACTCTGAAAGATCAAATATCAAGCATTTGTTGTGTTGCTGCATGTTGTGGTCTCAGGGGCTAATAATAGATAATAAATAATGCTTTCAGGTTTAACTGAGGGGGGACTGATGCAGAATTTGGATTTCACTCCTTATGTAGCTCAATCACTTGAGCATATCTCCGTATAGCTTAAGAGCTGCTTCATCTCCTTTTGTGGTTTGGACAACTCAAATTACACACACTCATTAGCTGTTTGGCTTGGTATCAGAATAAAATACAATAAAACCAAAATGTGCCTGTAGAACAGGGTATTGGAAACCTCTCTCATGCAATATTTTTGGTTTCTTTATGCCTTTACGACAGTAAACTGAATATGTTAAGGTTGTGTACAAAACAACACATTCGAGCATGTTACCTTGGGCTGTGGAAAAAACATTTTCAACCATTGATTATTCAAGAAAATAACTGAAGATTTATCGATCACAAAAAATTATAGTAAGTGCTCCAATTAAAAGTCAAATATATGAACAGTTTAATAATCTTGTTTATTACCTCCCCCAAGGAGGTTATGTTTTCAACAGTGTCCGTTTGTTTGTTGGTGGGTTTGTCAGCAGGATTACACAAAAACTACTGAACTGAGTCTCGGGCCAAGAAAGACTTAACTTCTGGTGCTGATCCACATAAAGAATTTTGCAAGACCAGTTTAACATTTAAGAACTCTTTAAGGGCTTCTTTTGTAAAATACAAATTGGTTTTGGAAAGAAATGTTTAAATTCTTAAAAGCATGTTAATAAAAAAAGGTTTTGTGACTGTACCAAAAAAACATAAAAACAAAATCTATTGGAGGTGGTATCAAATTAAATAACACCCAACCCTACTCATGCAGTATTGTTCACAACCATACAAACTGCTGTCAGACAACAATGATTTGACTGGCAAATTTCATTGGGCGAGTACCACTGACTTACTGCTTTGTCACTTGTTTTTTGCTGGCCTGATCACATCACCCGTCTGTGGGAGCACAATTTCATTTCATTAATTTTAATATCACTATTACATAATAGTGAAAAACCACTTGGGTTGAATGAGTACTGGATTACAATCATCGCATCTCTTCCCTGCTTAAGGCTACGGATTCGAAGTTGCCAATACACGCTTATGTGCTAAGCCTCTGACTAATTAGCTTCTTTGTTAAGTGGCCAGAAAAATCACAGTCCTGCTTTCACCTATTCATTCATTTGATGGCTGAATCGAAAGATTACGGCGTTATGTGTAGCTCGTTTTGGCATGACAATAATGGAGAAACACGTGTGAACACATCCTCGGCCTACAACTAGAGGTTAAACTGAGAGTGAGGTGTAGTCGAGTCTCAGCGAAAGGATGAGACGAAGTGAGAGAGGAAAGCGTGTGTGCGTGGGCAGCATTACGATACCCCAGATGGCCTCTCTTTCATTGGCGTCCTCTCCTCTCCCACTCACCTAACCAACTCCCTTCTGTTAAGACGCCCCACATGCCATTCATTTAGATCTTATTTGCTGGATTTAAATGCAAACGGAGCTGATGGTTTTCCTCACTAAACCAGTACACATCACAGTGACGCATCAAAGTATGACATGTTGACATGCGCTTGCATCTGCAGCAGTGACAAAAAGATACAAAGTGTGAAGGATAAAGACAGAAATGTTGCCGTGCAACATGAGCGTTGATGACATAAGACTTAAACCATTAAGGGTGTGTAGATTCCTGTTAAGAGGGTTAAAACTGACTGCTTAAACAAGCTCGTGTTATGCACTGTGTCTCTGCCTCACTATAAATAAAAGGTAGCAGATGCGTGACCAACGTTTTACAAACACTGACTTCATCCTGAGGCTGATACATTTCCGAGAGTGAACTCCCTGAGTCGGAGAGGGAACTCCCAGCCAGCTGGACACTGTGTGTGCTTTGGGAATTCTTGCTAAATCGCACGTACCGTAACTCACAGCACTTCTCAGCTCAGCTAAATACTATTAGTGAGTGTGACTAAGTCTGCTTTAAAGCGCAAGCACAAGTTGTCTCTCTCATCTCTATACATGGGTCAGCTATCTTGTTAAACTACAGCTGCTCTCCTTTTAAAAGGCAGCTGCAGCAGAAACTCTCACAAACGCACTGTCACACAGAAAACTCATCTTTTTGACATGGATTTCCTGTTCCTTGCAGCAACACAAAGATTGTCATCGATAAATGTTATTCCAACAAAAGTAAATTTATATAACAAGGGAACCTTCTTTTGGGCAGAAACAATGGTGTAGTCCCAGTAACAAGCCACACCAAAGGAAAAGAAAAGCTCATGAAACAACAATCCTCACTTCCCTTACACTCACAGTTGGGATCAGTCAAAAGAGTGTCAGAGGAAACATAGTTTAGTGGTTCAACAGATCAAACTGCCTCAGAGGAAATCTAATTTCTGACACACAAATTCTGCAAGCTAAAATATTTCAGAGCCAGAACAGAACGTTTTACTTTGAATGTCTACCGTATGAACTTCATCGTCTGAGTAACGGGATTAAAGAACATCTCACAGTGTTAAAGACAATTGTTGCTATATTAAAATGACCTTAATGCCACGACCTTAAAGGCATCCTGATTCACGTCCAACACATTTAGCCATTTTATAAGAGCTACTTAGTCTAGAGCAAACAGAGGCCTAGTTATATAACAGGGCCAAGCAATCTAATCTCTACAGCCTCACTCCAAAACAAATGCTTTTCCGGTAGAAAAGAAGTCTAATTTATGAGTGAAAACCCAACAGGTTTCAGAGGGGATGACTATCAATAAGATCCACTGCTGTGGACCGCAGAGTGACCCTGAGTAACAGGTTTACAGTGATATGCTTTCATCATCAATTATTTAGTATCCCATCTTCTATTTCCCTTTAACAATCATATCAGTGCAAACACATAACCATAATCTGTAAAGCACCACACTTCTGTCGTTGGACACATAGATTTACTCGGTCCATTCAGCGAAACCAGACAATATTTCCAGCTAGAGGTTAGGGCAGGGCAATATATCAACATTAAACAATTAGTGTGAGACACTGTAAGACGATAAATCACCTTAGATTTTGGAAATCGTAATATTGTGATATGGCACTTGGTTCTACTTGTTCTAATACTTGATTTTACCCACTGAGTCATTAGCTCAACATTACTGACGTGACGATTGCATAACAATTGTGTTAATATTTTGTGAAAGTAACAATAGTCTTCCCTTCGAAATCAATATCGAGGTATTTTGTCAAAAATACCATGACATTAATGAGGTGCTTCTGAAGAGATTTCAAAAGATCATGATGAATAACAATTATAACGATGTAGCATAAAAAATATCGGGATATCATTTTAAGGCCATAACACCCAGCCCTACGAGAGGTGAAGCAATTATCTGATCAATTAGTTACTCTATTGACAGAAAATAATCTACTCATCACCAATTGATTCTTTAAGCAGAACGCCAAATATGCACTGGCTCCAGCTTCAGCTCTCATTCCACGTGGGAATAATAAATTGAATATCTTTGGATTTTGGTTCACAACGGCTAGATGGTAAATAGATTGACAGAATATGAATCAGCAACTTTTTAATGGTTATAATTCATGTTAATGTTAATTTTGTACAATATTATGTTCATATGTATATAGGAGTTCTATTGTATTTCTATTTCTTATCTTTTAATTATACTGTTTATTTTTTTAATATTGTTATTGTTTTTTTAAATGCTACTGTCCTTTGGCTGCTGTGGCAAACAAATGTCCCTGTTTGTGGGACAATATAGGAATACTGATTCTGATTCTGACTGATTCTACCTCATTTGCCACTTCAGCTGTAATTTATAAATAAAAAAATACTTTCTCGCTTGTCGAAACGCAACAACAGCATTATCATGATGCTGCTGTGGACTACAGCACAACCAGTATATCGGTTTGCTGATATGTCACAGATATGGCAGGAACGACAATATGTTGTCTGATATTTCATATTAGGGATGCACATTTTAGGCAATTTGATATGGTATTTATGTTTGATGCAAAATCATAGTGAGCTGCATTAGCTGATAAAAGAACAGATAAAGTCAACACCAAGTTACTGGAGTGATAAACTTAGTAACACAAAATAATGACAATAGGCCCAACAAAATCCAACCTATAAGGATGCTACTAAATGGCTAAAATGCGATAATATCAGTTCATATAGAAAGTCTTCTTGTAATTCAAAATGACATATTACCTGTATTTTAATTAAAAATACGCTTTGATGCATTTGTGCCCATTTCTGATTGTTGATAAATACATTTTTAATCAGTTAAATTCTTAACGGCGTTTGTCACAAGTGTTTGACAACCATTGGAGGGATCAATGCAAAATAATGTGTGTATATATCGCCCCACAAAAATATCGGTATAGTCTTCAGCATAGACCTATATACATATGCACCATATATAGCTTTTATCATTAGCATTATTATCATTATTATTATTATTATTACTATTTTCCTGCATATTCTTGACTTTGAATGGGATAAGCTGTAACGCTGCAATTTCCCATCGGGGATCAATAAAGTAGTTCTGATTCCGATTCATATATTATGAAGTAAGTTGTCCATATTTAAAGTTAAATTCAATGAAACAAGTTGACAGTATGGTAGACAGACGTCACATTTACATGTCAGGATCTGGTTATTATAGACACAGATTAAATATTTAACTGTCATGTATCATCACAGTAACAGAGTTACATACATTAGCAGCTGTAAACACTCGTAAAAACATTATAAAAATGCATCCTGTGGTTTGGTGCCGACCTGTATACTGAACATATAAGGAGCAGTTAACGTTTATAATCATCAGAGAACGTTACAGACGTTGTGTTTGGTACCTATCTGTTTCCTGAATATATCTGTACTTGTGTGAATGTGTAAATGAGAGACATTAACTTATAGCACTTTGTAGAAGGAGATTTATAAAGTTCACTACATTAACTTGTACCAGTTCACGGGGCTGAACTGACACATCCAATATGGCGGCGACGTCGACGTAAGGTCCAGCACTCAATGAGACGTCTATGTGTCTATGGCGGGGGTCACCAACACGGTGCCCGCGGGCACCAGGTAGCCCCCAAGGACCACATGAGTAGCCCTCAGGCCTGTTCTAAAAATGAAAATTGAATATTGATATTATCTGTTTGCCACCTTGTTAAGTCATTGTTAACAATTATTGTGAGAAATCATTAACGTGATCAGTGTCTTCACATAGATGAGTATCATTAATCATTAATAATCATATATAACTAAAGGCAAACTGAGCAAATTTGTTATTTCAGAAGAGTGTATCAAACTGGTAGCCCTTCGTATGACTCAGTACCCATGAAGTAGCTCTCAGTTTCAAAAAG